>JBBUKS010000044.1:2740244-2755325 GCA_038050645.1 Hedychium gardnerianum
AACCATATGAAACCCTAGAAATTAGCTCTAAATCATAAAACAACTTGTTTAGGTAATGTTAACCCTAATGTCAACTCATCTAAATCAAGCTAACCACTAATTACTGAAACATATAACATCCATTAGGTAGAGAGATTTGTTACCCAAGGTTTCCTCCACGATGATGGCTACCGACAATATAGGGATGGATGGAACAGTAACAAACAATCTCGAAAATGGCCAGATCTGATATGTGCTTGGTCGGTGACATTGAGATGGATGGAGCAGATCTGTCTGCTAGCAATGGTGGTCGGAGCTGATTTGGCTGCCGGTGGTGGTGGTGGCCACCACTAGTTGACCTCAGTGGTGGCCGACGACGACCACCCTCGTTTGGAGGTGATGCGGCTGAAGGCTACGGTGGTGGCATTGACCGCTGGTGTGGTAGCACTGGCAGCGATTGAAAAAGGGGCGGCGACGGATCTCCAGAAGAACAAAGGGATCGGGAAGGGAAAGAGGTCGGGGCTGACCTCTCTCTCAATTCGTGGCTTAGACATGGGCTATGGCCTGCGGTTGGCTGGGCCTAGCAACAACGTCGGCAATGATGAGTAGCGATGGAGGGTGGTGACAAGTGAGGAAGAGAGATCAGGGAAATGAGGGAGAGAGAGGAATCAGGGTGAATAGTGAGAGAGAGGGCTAGGGAGATTAGGTTTATATAGCCAAACCCAAGTTTTTCTCCTTTAAAACTTAGGTTAATCCAATTAATCATCACCTAACTTAATTAATTCCCCACCTTCAAATATCATCAATTAACCCAAATTTATTTGGTATTTATAATAGGCTCCCTCAAGCCAAATAATTTATTCCCCCAATGTATCATATAAATTCAATTTTCATCACGAAAATTTTCTAAAAATTCTCAATAATTATTTTATTTATCATATCTTATAGGTTCTTTGAAGAATAAAAGTTTGAATAAAGCATATGACTTAATTGATTGAGTGACATTGAACCTCCATGAGTGGTCAAATGAAAATTGGATGATATTTTCCCCTAGAATCCCAGAAGTGCGAGCCAAGAATGCAAATGTAGTTGAGAATTTTAAAAACCTAATAGAGAGTGTCATCACGTCACCAAATGAAAGATTCAAGAAGCTAGATGATAAGATAGAGGGATGGGCCTTACAAGGTTTTGAAGCTCTGAAATGAATTTCACTTGAGCCATCTTTCCCTACCGGAATAAATGCTATGGAGTTGAGGAGTGGAAAAAATCTTGAAGAAGTGCAAGAGAAAGGTGGTACCACTAATGGTGAAATGGATATTGAGAAATCAGATTTCCCCAAAAAATTGATCACCACCACTTCAGCAAGTGTGTGTAGAGCGCCTGTACCATTCCCTCAATGGTTGGTAAAACCAAAGCTAGTCGAGCAATTGGGGCCTCTGTCACATACTCAGAAGGAATCTGAGGAAAAGAAAGATGAATCCAACCTAATATCTCCATTGAGGACCTATGTACCAACAGTCCCTTATCCACAAAGGATAGCGAAAGCCAAGAAAGATAAAGAATTTGATAAATTCTGTGATGATGATGTGGTTGCTTGTAAATTTCTAGATGTGACCACTAAGGATGCATATGTTGATAGTATTGTAGAATTTTTTGATGATGACTGTGATGATGTGGTGGCTTGTAAATTTCTGGATGTGGCCACTAAGTTGCATAGTTGATAGTATTATAGAATTTTCTGATGATGTGGATGGAAGTGTAGGGATTTATACTATGGAAGCAATGCCCCAAGAATCACTTTCTTTTATGGCACAAACATTGGACATTATGGATGTTGCAAGAATTGAATTTGTTGATAAAAATGTAGGGACTTTTGCAGTAAAGGCAAAGCACTAAGAATCACAACCTTTAGAGACACCACCACCTGAGCTAGAGCTAGAGCCTTTACTTGACCCAGAGAAAGTCACATTCACTTATTTGGAACCTTTAGGTACCTTTCAACAATGCAAGGTTAGTATCTCTTGTAATCATTTAGAAAATTTCATAGAGGTAGCCGTAATTAATTTTGTTGGATGTGATTCATTTTTTGATACATGCTTAGTTAAACTTAACATAATTCTAGTTCTTTCTTATCTCGTATGCATGTGGGAGGTGTGCTCTTTCATTGGGTATGAAAAATTTTACAGGGCCTAGGATTGGAGGCTTCAACTGAACTGTCTCTGACCTTCAGGAAGAATCTTCAAGGAGATGAAGATGGAGGGAGCGGTGCTTCATGATACTGATCCCATTATGATAGCTCTCTCCACAATTTGAGCTATTGTCAAGAAAGTCCAGAAGTATCTTACTTCAGCATGAGCGAGATTTAGAAAACTAATAAAGGGGTCAAGCTAAAGACCATAAACAAACGCTTCTTGGAAGGCAACCCAAGTTTCTCTTTTCCTTTTCATTTAAGTTTTTCCTTTGTTTCATAGTTTTTAATATTTTGTTTTGTTTCATTTCAGGAATCCACAAGTTGGCCATGGCATCCGCAATGGGCATGGAAGGAGATGAGAGAGAAGAAAGGTTGGTTGTGCCTAAAAGGATTCAAAGATTATGAGGAGTGTGACTACCAAATGAGTTTGAGTGTTGACCTAGTTTTAGGATCTTTTTACAATATACTTGACTTTGATAGTATATACATCTAAAAATAGTCATGATTCATAGAACCGAACTAGTACTTTTGCTTCCTAGGTGACCTCACAACTATATTTTGGTTACTGGATAAACTCGGATCATGTTAACTCATTAGGAAAACTCAAAATCCCAAAAAAGGGTTTGTTTGAGTCTTGCACTTTGCAAGCACTTAGCAAAAAAAAAAGAGAGAAAGAATACAGGGATAAAAAATAGTTGTCGTGCGTGAAAACTAACAAGTTATTCCTTTGAGACCGAGTTAGGTTACTGAGGAAATAACTGTTATATTTTCCTTGATACTGAGTATTCCGTTGAGACCTTGTGTAGACTTTGAGAGGAAAGAACCTTACATGTGGTAGGTAAGTGTCTATCGCCGGAAGCATTAGGAACACGGTTAGATGATGACTTAACTAAGACTGAAAGTTAATACTTGAAAATGTTAAGCCACTTTTTGCACTAAGCACGGAGAACTTTCACTTAGGTCACACTAAAATAATTTGGTTGTCTTGCTCATTAGTGAAACTATATGATAGGATTAAACTAATTCACTAGGGATTATGATGCATCATTTATACACATAAATCTAGATTGTAGGTTTTGCTTGAGGACAAGCAAAGGTTTAAGTATGGGGGATTTTGATGTGTGCATTTCATATAGGGTTTTTATCGTAGATTGACACACATCTTATCCCATTTTAAATGCATATATCTCATATTTTCATCTATTCGTGCTTCATTTTGATATTTTTATAGTTGGAGAGATGCTCTTGTTTATTTTCTTTGATAGGGCGCGAAAAGGAGCAAAAACGAAGTCTGAAAACCAATTTCCGAGGGTATTCGAGCTACCACAGTCATGGCCACGACTGTGGCCATCCTAGAACGGTCATGCCCAAATTTTAGGCTTCCCCAATGCACGCCACGGGCTAGCCATGCCAGCCGGCATGATTGTACCCGAATTCAGATCCTTCCCAATACGCACCACGAGCCGACCGTGCTAGATCTTTAGATGCCTCTCCAGCATTAGCCACAAGCCGGCTATGCCAGCCGACATGACCTTACCAGATCTTTAGATTTCTCCAGCGTTCTCCATAGGAAGGTTGTGCCAGCCAGCATCGTCGTACCGCCGCCCAAAAGCAGTTATAGCACCTGACACGGGCAGGTCGTGCCAGCGGGCATGGGCCATGTCAGGCACTTGGAAATTCAGTATAAAAGGGTTGTTTTGGATCTGAAGCATCATCTTGGACTAAGGGGCTCTGCCCCCTTCCTTGGACAGTGCTCTCCCCTTGGGGGTAACTCTAGAGCCACCATCCAAGAGTCGCCGCGATGATCCGTCTACCTCTGGAGCAAAGATTCCTTCCGAAGACACTTCCTGCAAATCTTGCAAAGCATTTCTTCCTCTCTATTCTCTATTTTGATTTGTAAGAATGCTTCTTTCATTGTCTTTGATTTGTAATTCTCTTGCTATGGACTAGACCCTGGATTCTAGGATTAGGGATTAGCCCTTTTGATATGTAAACAATATTTTGTTGAATCTATAGAGTTTGAATGTTTCTTATTCAATGACCTTTGTTTTGTGGTTTAGGCCTACTATATACATATGATCTTGATGCCAAAAGCATAATATTCATATTCCCACGAGGTGTGGGGATGAATCGAAAGGAGAACCCAATCCTCCGACCCATAGAAACCCGAGACGTGGAGAGTCGCCTACGAAAGTATATATGTATGCCACAAGGAGCAATAGGTTATCATAGATCTTAATGGATCAGTTCCAATTCGTCGCCACACAGTAAAAGAAGGAAACTCGAGGGTTGTGGGATCATGTGATAGGAATCTCCTTAGGAAAGCAATCCCTCAGCGTTGTCGCTTTGAAAGTAGATGACGAATTGGAACGGATACGCCAGTATAATCTCAAAAGTTCACATTGGTTACCATAGGATAGTCTACCTACATAAATAACTATTGAGGATATGAAACCAAACATAGATAGGTGTTTACAATCATTGTGATGAAACCGAAATTCTAGAATCATTCCTCCAATCAATTCTCTCCCTCGTTTACTTCTTCTCTCTCAAATTCTCTCAACCCTCTCAATTCTCTCTTTCTCTTAGGCTCTCGTTCGTGACTTCAGACAACCCTTGATTGTCTAGATAACTAGCTTCATGAACTCAATTAGTGTTTAATCAATAGTCCTTGTGGATCGATATTTTATTACTTGAAGACAGAATCGTGCACTTGAGATTTACCACATCAGGTGGTACCCATGAGAGTATACATACATGTATATGGTTTTCATACCTTGGATAGCTACTCGAATCTGATACTTCATCAGAAACGAATGACTATGGACATGTGTTTGGTTGTACCTTTTGATGATATATAATTTACCTTTCATAAAAGAAAAAAAACATCAAACTCATTTCCTCATCTATCCTCGGATTGGGCCCACACCCTACGTGGCCCGTTAAAAACACGAGGAAGGGGCATGAGGATAAGGAGGTAGCTTAACTACCTCATTAATGAGATTGTTTCACCCAAAAGATGTGAACAACAGCTACGAACATTCTGGAACACATGGCACCTGTTGAATGGAGAAGTGTTAAGCAGTGATGTACCCAAGAATTTTTACTAGAGGGGGTGAATTCAATAGATTAAAAAATTAATACAACACAAAATCAAATTATTCAACTCTAAATATTCAAAAATACTTTTTTAAAAATATAGGTTGAAATTTTTGAAAAATCTAAACATTAGTGTAGATCAATTTTTATAATCCAAATGCCTAAATTTCAAATTTAAGGATCTGAAAATCAACTTAAATTCTAAAATTTTGACCTTAGCCCTTAGTTCTAGTTGAAACAACGATCCATCGATTCCCAAAGTTTATCTATGACTCAAAGTCGAAGCTCTATAAAAATGTGACTTTTCGCAGCGCGTCATCAACAGTGCACAGTTAGGGCGCACCGTTAATAATAATTTTTATGGCGCGCCCAATAAAGTGCGCTGCGGATAGTATTATATTTATACAAACGATGGCGTGTAGAAAAAGTACGTTATCAATACACTTTTCTACGGCGTGCAGAGTGCATTGTTAAAACTTAATATTAATAGCTTGAAGAGCGCACTGTTAATATTATTGTACTTATATTATTGACGGCATGCAAAAAATGCTTACTGTCAATAATTATTATTAAAATATTAATAGTGTGTGCTTGCAAGTTGTTAATAATCTTTGAAAAATTATAAAATTTTAAATCCCCTAAACCCTTCGCAAAATGAAAAAACTTTGTTCCCCCCAAACCCTTGTGAAAACCCTCTTCCGTCAAAAAGCGTCTCTGCGAAAAGCCCATCCGCGAACACTATCTTCTCCGCGAAAACCCTCTTCTCCACACCCTCTTCTCCTCGAAAACCCTCCTCAACCCTCCTACATGAAAACCCTCCTCCACCCTCCTCCAAAATCTTTCTACAGCAAACCCTAAACTCCCTCTCTACCGAACATCTTCGCCCAAGCACTCTCCGGCGAACCCCTCTCCTCTCCACATAATCCATTTCCGCCATCAAATCCACCTTTCATATCTCTCAGGTTGGATTATTTTTGTTTGTTTTAATTTTTCTTTTGTTAGATTGCTCAATGGTTTCCCACCATCACTTTGCTAAGCATGCAAATCGGAGAATAAAAAAACTTAGATGAATTGTTAGCTTTGTCAATCCAGATTGTTAACTTCGTCAATCCAGATTGTTAGCTTCGTCTTTTCTCAAACTCAAAATTAAAAGGTAGTGTGAGAACTATATTACTTGTCATATTTTTAGTTATAGGTTTATTTTGAACAAGATGTGGCTTTTACATTGTAGCAAAACATCAATAGCATATTAGAGAAAGAATTCTTCTCTCTTGATTATTATACTTAAAGAAAAAAAAAACAAGTCCTGCAGATACACCAATTACACAATCAAAAGTTTGAATTGAAGGTCACAAGAAAAAAAAATGGAGAACCTAGTAGTCAAGCTATTGGAGAGAAAATGATAATAAAACTATCTCTTTGTTATTTGTAGAATTCGTAAGAAAAAATAAACAACTTAAATTTCTTATTTTATCAAAAGTTGTTTCTTGTTATTTGCAGAAAGAAATAAAAGAGTGTCCACCTGAATCTCACAATAGAACTAATATTCTTGATGAAGCAATTACTCTTGTATTTGGCAAGGAATCTCAAGGTATAGTGCGCAAAATGGGCTTTGGAGTTACACCATTGAAAGTTGGAGCTTCTGTGCAATAAAATGGAACTGTTAAATGACTTGAAAGTACGATGAATAACCTTCAACAAAAAATGCAAGAAATGAGGTTCATATTTTTTTTTCAAAATATGAGGCAATAGAATGAGCAAGAATAGGTTAGTAAATAACATAAGATAAAATATGGAAGAGTTTGTCATCATTTGTTACTTGACATCATTTGTCTTAATTACTTCAAGTTTTTGTATTTATGTTAGTAAAATTATCTTATGGCAATATTACTTGACACAATTTGTTTGTGAAATTAGGTTGCTAGTGGTGGCATTGGTCGCTTGGGAATGATGTTGGCGGCAGTAGTGAAATCAATCGTGGAAAAAAAAAAGTGGTAATGTTGATCATGTTAACCAACATCTAATTGTAGTTCAGGTAATTATTTTGAAATTGTGTGTTTTCTAAATTACAATAGAATTAATAACTTTGTATTAATATACAGTCAAAAGTGAAGGATGTGAGCCATGCAGATACTTTGTATTGGTATCGATGATAATACTAAATGTAAGCTACTTCATTGGTGCGTTGATGAAGTTGTTGCAGAAGGTCGAATTGCATCCATAGATCCAAAACCAAAAAATGCATTACGTTCTTGGTGGATCTTGTTGGAAAGTTTGGTTTGATAGAGTTTTTGTGGAGAAGGTGGACCTAATTCAACCAAATGATGAAATGTTTTTTCTCGAGGATGCAATAGGAAACACAATTGCTTGGTTATCTAAGTTTATAGTTTTGTATGACTGATATAGATTCTATTTATTTTAAAGTCATATACTCTTTTGTAGGAAAGAAATTATGTTACTAAGTGAATTTTTTGTTACTAGTTTGGATTATTTTACTTAAGTGTGGTGTTTATAGGGTTGTAAATGAACTAAACGTTCGTGAACAAGCTTGATGTTCAGCTTGATAAGAGTTTATTTATGTTCGTTTAATATACACAAGATTAATTAAATAAACAAGCTTGGACAACTCGTTAAACTAAATAAACAAGCTTAAACACATATGTGTTCATCTTATTAATGTTCGTGAATAACGTTCGTGAACAATGTTCATGAACCATGTTCATTAATAAAAAATTTATCAACATGCTAAATAAAAAATAATAATAAAATAAATAACTAAGTTTGAATTATCAAGCTTAATAACCAATCAAACAAGTTTGAATTGAGAGCTCGATAATATCTAAATGAACCAAGATCAAGCCAAGCTTGAATTGAGAGTTTGATAACATGTAAACGAACCAAGCTCAAGCCAAGCTTCAAACAAATTCAAGCTCATAAAAAATAAACCAACCCAAGCTTGAACAATCATTTCAAAGGCTTGGTTCAGTTTAGGCTCGGTTTGACTCGGCTCGGTTACCTTATCAAATAAGCTTAAACAACCTAAAGCTTAGCTCGGCTGGGCTTGTTTACAACCCTAGGTGTTTATGGTTGTATGTGGTATTATAATTGTTTGATTTTTGATTTTATAATTGTGTGTATGTGGTATTATAATGTGTGGTATTATAATTTGTGTATGGTATTTGTATGTGATATTTGAATGATCGTAACTGTAGCATGTGGTGCTCGTTGCGAATGCTCTTAACCTCAGTGCGCGCCACACGCTGTGAATGCTTTTAACTGCAGCGCGCACTGTCGATGTCTTATGACTTTCAACAACTTGTAGTTGTGCAACATACGATGCGTGCGGTAGATAGCATAATTGTACGCTGCGGAAAGTCATATTTGTTGTAGTATTTATCTTGTATTGTGGTTTGCACAAGGCATATCCCCTTCTCTTCTTGGTGATTTTGCAAGATTCTTGATACTTTTTAGCTATTATCTATATGTTCTTGAGCTTGTCATGTGCCGTGGATATACCCTTCTAAATGGTGTCCTACTTCGATTTCCTAATTTATTCTCTCCCGATGGTGTGGAGCAGTCGGGGGGAGGGGGACGCCAGGATGACAGATTTCACAAATGTGCCGAATTGAGCTTGCCATGTGATTTCTGAGGGAAAAAAAAGAGTAAAGAACCCTACTAGGAAGCATAAGTTTCATCCATTTCTCATCTCGGTTAAAGATATCATTTGTCTATTAACCTAGAAGTTCATCATGCATCAAAAGGAGATGAATCCAGTAATCAACACAATAGCATGCATGCCTTAGAACAAACTTTCTGACTAACAACACTCGTTGGATATTAAGTATTTTGCTTTTAGAGAGTAAGCAAGACATGCAAAAAGAAAGTCCAAAGCTGAGCACAAAACTATGCAGTTCTTTTACCCCGCACACCAAAAGGTAATTTACACAACTCAAACCCTTAAATCCGTTTTACCAATGACCAACCTTAATAGTACTGTCTCGTGTATAAAGCAAATACTCGTTTAGGCATAGTATATCTCAGATGCCTATCTTTTTCTACAACCTACTTGGGTTTTAGTGATAACAAACATGGAAGTTGAGGAGTGAAATTTAGGTTCAAATTCTACAACAATAACATCACAAAGAAGCCATAATTCTATTTGTTTTAATTATTTTGGGTTGGCTATAATCTTGACTGTAGACACACTTTCACTTCTGTTGTCTTATGTTAGATCAGTATCGACTGTGCCGTCAAATTTCTGAAATATTTGCTTTAACTATGAAATAAACAGCAAAGTCAAATCGAAGAAAACAACCTTAACAAGAAAACCAAGCAAAGGTTTGTACTAGATACCAAATGCAGGTTGCAATCATAGGAATAAAGACAATGAATACTTGCCATGCAACTTGGGACGTGACTGCAACTATCCCAACAAGTTGAATGAAATTAAATGCAACCGCACCAATTTGGTAAGGAATAGTGTTGTCCACAACATTTTAATCCATTGATGCCTGCAAAAGAAAAGTGCAAACTGTGATGAAAGATAACACATGCAAATAAAATTCCACTACTAAGGATGATTTACTAATCACATACTCTATTGGAATCAAAGAATGACATAGGAGCATGAAAAATGTTGTTATGCAGCTTGTTAAAAAGTGTTAATTGCTGTCTTGTATCCAGCTGCTACAAGCAGCATATATAGCTCTCACAAGTACATAAAAGGAGCTTCCAACAGCCAGTGCAACATAAACATAGATGAGCATTGATCCACTAACAGGAGGTTGCTCATCTTCTGAGACAGGAGCTGTGTAGAAGGACCAAAATCCAACACGGTCTTTCTCCCTCACTTCTATCTTCTTGAACAAGTTGTTCCTTTTGGCTATACCTTTCATTTGCCTGACCATTTTGTGCATCAGTATATATTAACACCTTGGCTGGGAGATCCTGCATCAATATTTGTGTCATCTTCACCAACTTGTGCATTGTTATTTGGAGTACCAATGCCAAGCTCAATGGAGTCAAGTGCTGCCAAGCTCAATGGAGTCAAGTGCTGCCAAAGCATCCTTCTGGGCACCAACCAATTCCCTGAATTCTGTCCCTGAGTTTAGCACGTCATTATACTTGCCTGCTTGTACAATCCTTCCTTCTTTCATGCACTATGAATTAAAGAGCAATTTGTTAAGTTCTCTAAGAAGCCTATGGAATAATCACTTGATGCAAAAATCAGGAAGGAAAAAGGAACGAAAAAACCATAAATCACTAGGACAAGATCAGCTGAAGATAAGAACTCCATTTAGTGGGTGACATATATTAGTTTTTGAATATAGATGACCAAGCAAGCACTTTTGCAATTCATAAGATAATGGGAAATAGAGAAAAATGACTTTAAACTGAATGTGCTAAAAATCACTATGCTAAAAAAGACTGAATTTGCTAAAAGCAATACCATAAGGATACTTTAGATCATCCAAGAAAACAAAATTAAAAGAAAGAAAGAAAGAGATCAAGTCATATGTCAGCTTTTAATTTGCCTACATGGGAATTGTTTCATTTTACTTAGCTCCCTAGTTATTAGTTAGCGAAGCAAAACATCATCATTAAAGTTGGAGGGAAGAATGTATCTTAATGTGTGCAAACTTAAATCATAGATGCAATCAAGCAAAGAGTTATCTTGGTATGGTTGAAAATTATTTGACCATAGAAGCGTAAATGTTGAGTTTATATGTATTCTTGAAATACTAATCATAAGCATAGGAACAAGGCATTCACATTTGTACAAATTCATGACTATTATATCTTTAAAAAATAAATTAAACATTATAAAGTGATTAAATTTTATTTATAATCACTAGATTCAGATTCAAATTCAAATTAAATTGGATGAGTTGGAATTGAACCAAATAATTGATTTGTCTTGGTTTAGATAAGTTAGGGTTGAACCAAATTAGACAATTTAGGTATGGTTTGATTTTATTTGGTTCACATGGTTTAAGATTTCCGATGCTTAATTAAATAATTAGGATTAGTACAATTATATTCTTGATTCACGTGGTTTAGAGTTTTCAAGATATTTATATATTTGAGGAGTTTAGGGTTGGGATTTATTCCAAGATGTTTTCTTTGTTATCTCCCCTCCTCTTTCTTGCAATTTTGCCTAGTAGCCGTTGCTTCTCTATTTTTTTTAGTGAAAGCAATTGCAGCTGATCTTCTTGGAAGCCATTGCCATCTCAGTGGAAGAAACACTTTATCATGGTCCTTTTGCTTTTAAGGGATAATACAATATATGAGTTTTAAGAATCAAATAAATTATTTAATTTACCTTTCTAGAGATGCGGTTATAAGGTAAATCATTTATCATGGTCCTTGTTTTTGGCATTAATTGTAGAGTTGAATCCATGCATATATTGATTTATAACTTATAGATCTAATTGTTAAGGGAGCATGAAGATGCTTTGGTTGATTGGTGAGGATGTGAATTCCTTCAATTAAAGTGGATTTTTCTTTCTTATTTAATTTTAATTACCTTAGCATGATTTATTTTATTAAAGTAGATTTAATGATACAAATATCTGAAAAAGAATTCCTTGGATTATCCTATTTCTTCTCTCGTTGGTTGATATATACTTATTGCTTCTTAAAATTTATTCATGCCAAAATTGATTAATTGAGATAAAGATATAAAGAGCATGAAAATCAGTAGTATGTCCTCACGAATTGACATAATTAGTATTTATATAATTAGTTGTTTTAATAGATTTTAGGATTAATTCTCAACGGATATAAAATATCTTATTGAATGTCTAACTTCCCTCGTGTAAAGAATCGCTGTACTAGGGCAAATGCTCCCGTGATTATTCTATTTCAGAGAGTATGGGGTCGACTTGAATAGTAATATCATCATGGGCAGTTCAGTATAGTCGATAATATAATTTAATTAATAAAGTAAAAAATATTTTATAATCATAAAATATCACAAAATAATTATCTTATAATTATTCTTTCTAAGTCTTCATATTTTTTAAATTTATATAATAATTTCATTATAATTGTTAAAAATATATATTTTCTACATAGACAATAAAATTATCATTTATTCAATCATTACTTATTTGATTACACAGCATATCTGTTTTTTATAATGCCATATTTTTCATTATTTCAAAGATAACCAACATTTTGTATGAACTAGAGACGTTGACAAAAGTCTCATTCATACAATTAGCCCCGACACAAATGGCAATATGTTGTTGGGCTAAAGTATTATACATAATTATTTTGTTCCTGGATGATGCAAACTGATCCTCCATAACAAAATTGGATAACCAAATTTTCAAACAACAAAGATTGACCTTTCATATCGAGATCAGAGTAATGCAAACTGGGTCGCATATTTTTGTCTAAATGGTTTGAGCAAGTTAGACATAGTATACATAAATCATGGATTGACAATAATAATCTATAGTAATCAAAGAAAAAACAAAGAAACAGGAAATGAGAGCATAACTTTCACTACAAAAATTCAAGGGTTTAGCGACGGAAATTTCCGTCGCTAATCGGTCGCTAAGTACCATTAGCGACGGAAAATTTCCGTCCCTAACAGAACCGTCGCAAAAAAAAAAGCGACTGAAATTTAAATTCCGTCGCTATTAGCGACGGATAAACTTCCGTCGCTATTAGCGACGGAATTAAAAATTCGGTCGCTAATCTACGAAATTTAGCGACGGAAATTAATTTCTGTCGCTAAATGTATTTTTAAAATTTGGAATTAAATAAAAATATTAGTGACGGAAATATATATTTCCGTCGCTAAATTTCTTAGATTAGCGATGAAATTTTAAATTCCGTCGCTAATCGTTTTATTTTGTTATAGATTTTAATAAAAATATTAGCGACAGAATTAAAAATTCCGTCGCTAATCTAAGAAATTTAGCGATGGAAATATATATTTCTGTCGCTAATATTTTTTAAAAAAATAAAAAAAATATCGTAACTTAGCGACGAAAATTTAAAATTCCATCGCTAAGTTACGATATTTAGCGACGAAAATTTAAATTTCCGTCGCTAATTTTCAAAAAAATTTACAGATTACATTTATTTTTTGTATCTACCATGTTTACATATGTATAACTAACACTAAAATCATCACAAGCGATGGTTATCCAATACAATCAATACATGAACATCCAAACACATCCATCCACAATATTTATACACACAAACACATCCAAATACATCCAAACACATTCAAATAAATCCAAACACATTCAAATACATCCAAACGCATCCGAATCGAAACATAGTATTTACTAACGTCTAAAAACATATCCAAACATAGTGAAATCTGAATATATACAAACTGTACATAAATGTCAGATACAAGACATCCAAGACAAGAACGATACAAAATATGATCTTCAATCCTGCATAAAAGAAGATTTTATAAGTTACGAATATAACAGTAATTTTTGGAGCTAAACTATAAAATAAATAACTATCTATCCAAAAGTTACATTAACTATTAACACATACAAAAAGTGATAACATAAATACATACTTGAGTTTCAAACTTCTGGATATCTGTATATGAATGTAGACATATCTGAATGTATAAGATAAAATGATTTAGAAATAGAGATAATTATAATCCAATATAATATTGTGTAATATTTGTAATAATATAATATACATCAAAATATGCTACTCATCGTCGGTATCATCGAGATCCTGGGTCTCCTGAGACTCTAGACGATGCGGCTCCGGCTGTGCCTGCTGTGTCAGAGTGAACTGAGCTTGGACTGCTAACATATGATGAAATAACTCCTCAGTTCTCGCATCCCGAGCAGCCATGGCCTCGTCCCGAACAGCCATGGACTGCTCCAGTGTCAAAACACGATTCCTCAATTCAGCATTTTCTTGTCGCAATGTTGCGACCTCATTGCTAAAAGAGGCACTGGGACGACCCCTATTCCCAGGAGGAGCCCACATCCAATCAAATACAACATTTCCTTTGGAGCCAAGGCCATAAAGGGAGGATTTCTTCCTTTCACCGACGACATCATAATAAATGTCGTTAATCGCTTCGGTGGATAGAGTCTGTGACTCCTCTCCATCTGCACCAGGCTGAGACGCCTGTGCAATAGCACTGGTCATGACATCCTGAAAAAAAATCAAAAATATCATATTATAAGAAATATTAAATCTATAAAGATATTAAATGATAATTGTATATTTAGATAAAATTTAAATGCTTACATTAATTCTCAGAGACCGCTGATCGACAAATGTGTCATCCTTCTTTTTGTGGGTTTTGTTAAAAATTTCCCAACAACTCGGAGGTCTGTCTAATTGAGTAGCCTGAGTAGACATTAAATAAGATAAATAATAACATTAAATACTAACATTAAATATTAAAATTTAAAAACTTACCAACTCGACCGCATGCTCGACAATAGAACGCGATCCAGCAGTATGCTTTGTGGATCCAGTGCTAGGCCCAGCAAGCTCAGTCTTGCGATTGCCTCGAGCAATCGCTGAATTGGACTGCCATCTCTCGGCAGTCCAAACCGCAGTCCATGCCTCCCAGGTAGCAACAGGCACCTCGGTAGGCCTGGTTCCCCTCCTCCTCCACTTGTATAATAGATCTTTATACAGTTTAGCGCAGTATATGTTCCATGTGGCCTTAAATTCTTCCTCGTGGCCCTCCTCCCAAGTATAATATTTCTGCAATAATATTTAAAAAATTAGTACACAAAAGAAATTATACCACACATATATATTCAAAATACTTACCAAAAATTCTCCATAATAAA
>JBBUKS010000044.1:2759685-2774111 GCA_038050645.1 Hedychium gardnerianum
AATATATGTGAAAGCACTAAAGAATTCTTTCGGGCGGAGTAGCCTCTTACAGATATGGAAAGCTCAGAAAATTAAAAAATAGAAGTTTGGAATTGAAAATACAGGTGTGTTACATAAAACAAGAATACATAGTCTCTATTTATAGTAAAATGGTCGAGATGACCGTTTTACTGACGTGGTAGTCAAGGGGGCGCCTCCATTGATTAGGGGCGGCTCCAATAGATCGAAACTGATCCATTGGTGATCTGACAATGCTGGGGGCGCCCCCAAGTATTTAGAGCGCCTCGGTTGAGCTGACTCAGCTTCCAGATCTCATCCGCTGCGACAGGTCTTCAGCGACGGTCGGAGACGCCTCAATTGCTCTGAGGCGCCTCCATCCAATTGACGGGTGAGGTATCTTCGAGCCTTGGGGGCACCTCCATCAGTTGGCGGGTGGGGCGCCTCCGAGTCTTGGGGATGCCTCCATCAGTTGGGCGCTTGAGGCGCCTCTAAGCGTTGTGGGCGTCTCCAACACCTGGCGATCGAGGCGTCTCTAACTGTTCTAGGGCGCCTCCAGTCCTTCTGGATGGTTGGGTGATCTCTGGTCATCCGAAGTTGAGCTCACCCGAACCCAACTCCGACCTTCTCCTCGAGCAGGCTTCCTTCCCGGCTTCTCGTTCCTCGGACCGCGTCCTTCTCACCTCACATCCCTCGAACCACGTCCTTCTGGCTCCACTGGTGTACTCTTTTGCAACTTCTCATCCCTCGGATGCACCGAGCCCGTCGACTCGCTTCCCGTGCCATCCTTCTCATCCGCTGCGTCTTCCGTTCGACTTCTTGTGTTCCTAAGTTCTTGCACACTTAGACACAAGGATCAAATACCACAGGACCTAACCTAACTCAGTTGATCACATCAAAACTATCCCAGGATACTTACAGAATTTACTTGATTGCAACTAGGAAGTTGCTAGTCCAAGACTATGAAATGCTCCACTAAGATCTCCTTCTTCGAACACAAGTCGGAGATAGAGAAACCCCTTACAATAGTTGAGTATAAGACTAAAATAATGAACTAAAGTCAATTCAATTAAACGATTGTGTTCTTTTTAACTTCGAGTTTCAGTCCTCTATTTATAGCCTTCGTCTTCAATCTAACAGTTTGCTGACATGACACTCTTCGGGTGCCTGGAAGCAGTTCGGGTGCCTAGACTTGTCGAACTTGATCCACTCCGGCAATGGTCAGCTAACGACTCTAGATGACTTCTTGCATTCCGGGTGCCTAGAAGTGATCCGGGCACCTAGAATCTGCTGACGTGGACATCGTCCTGATCTGTTTTGGCAACAACTCTTGCTGACGTGTCGATGGCTTTCGGGTGCTCGAATAGGTTCCGGGAGCTTGGACTCTGGGCGCATGGAAATATTCCAGGCGCCTGGAATGGTCAACTTCTAGACTTGACCATTTTCTTTTACAGTCATCTGGGTGATTGTTTGGCCGCCCGAAATTGAGCTCACCCCAAACTCAATTATGTTCTTCTCGTTGAGTAGTCTTCCTTCTAGCTTCTTGTCTCTCGGATGCATCCTGTGCATCTTTTTCACTCCACCGGAGTATTCTTCCGTAACTTCTCGTCTCTCGGATGCACTAAGCCCATTAGCTCCTTGCCATGCCATCCTTTACAACTGCTTGCGTCTTCTGCTGTCTCAAATGCTTATGTGTTTTTCTTAGTCCTTGTATACTTAGACACACAAGTTAAATCCACAAGGTCTAACTTAATCTGTGTTGAACTCACATTAAAATTGTGGCTCAACCACTTGGGATACTTACTTGGTGCAATGGCAGGACTTCAGGTTAATAGGTTGAAGGCAAACATCTTCTTGGTTGGTGTTGTGAATTTGACACGTCAACAATTACTTACCATCATGGGGGTTCAAGAGGGGATCATGTCTTTCATATATCTAGGGATTCCACTGGCGGTGGAGCATCTTTGACTACAACCCACTACTTGACTTCCTGGCCCGACGGATCAATGTTTGGACACGAAAGACTTTGTCTTACTCTAACAAGGCACAATTGATCACGTCTATTCTACAGGGGTTGAGTGATTTTGGATTTCGATTCTTCCTATACCCATGAGCATCATTAGTTGCATTTATAACATCTACAGGTCTTTTATGTGGACGTCAAACACCACTGGTGTCATGGGCAAATACGTGCAGACCTAAAGATGATGGTGGATTAGGATTCCATGACTTACGAGGTTGGAACCTTGCCCTTCTAGCTAAGGTACTTTGGCGGATATATGCCAAGGAGGATGTCCTTTGGATTAAGTGAGTGCATCATGCCTACTTAAGGAGAGCGGATGTATAGACTTGGGAGGCGGTGCCCTCGTATTCCCCATTGATCAAGCGACTACTACAAATCTAAGATTTCATCCTTTCGACTGCTGGATCACCAGTGGATGTTATTCAAAGGATGATGGGTTGGTTTGAGCATGATGATGGAGTGGCCAAGGCCTATGACTTCTTCAGATAGGTCGGTCCTAAGAAACCCTGAGTGTGAACGATGTGGAAGCCCTACATTCAACCCAATCAAGTAGTTATCCTTTGGATGTTGGCACAGAGGCGTCTTCCAACTAAAGACATGCAAGACTATCTGGAGCATCGACAGTGTACTTTTTGTAAATAGGTACTGGAGACGGAGGAACATCTATTCTTTAGATGTCCACCTATCACGAAATTATGGAGAAGGATCAGAGATTAGCTACACATGGGACATGAGATGTCCACCTACTGATGGATGCTTCAGGTTTATGGATGATACTATAGAGGTGGATGACTACTGACAAAAGCAAGACATCTTGCTTTGTCTTCTTTGATCCACCTTGTATGAAGGGCACATAATAGTAGTTTTTTTTTTGTGAGAGAATTTATAGGAGTGTGCAAATTTATATATACATGATATTAAAAGTGTATTCAAATCTAATATTTTATCATATATGAATCATTTTTAGTATCTAATTATTATGTACTTTTGGACCTATGATATATATTTTTACTTATCCAACAAAAATAATTGCATCCAATTAATATCTTTTAATGCCCACTTATTTATGTAACTTTGTTAGATATTTTTCATTAAAAAATAAATTATTTATGAATGTTGTTTAATTATCCAATAACTTTTCATGAGTAGAAAGATGACTTTTTATTAATTTTAAAACCTTTATTATCCTCTGTGACTCTTAATGTTTTATAAATGAAAGTCTTTATATTGCTTTGAGATATTTATTTATATACTGATGCATTTATTTTTATATTTATGTTTGTGAAGAAAACATACACTATGACAAAATTATCAATTTATAACGGCTAATTCCGTCGCTAATCAATTGTTAAAAGAATTTAGTAACGAATTAATGACCGATTTAGTTGGTCACTCTGAATTCAATCGCTAATAGTTAGCAACCAAAATTTTCAATTCAATCGCTAATTGATTGCTAATTTAGTAACTGAATATAAATTCCTTGAATATTAATTTCTAAGTCTTGTAGACTCTATTAGTACATCAAGCTTCTCGTTATTGGACATCTCTCCATCATCTAATTCCTAATAAGTAATAGTCAATCTATAAGTAAATGGGATATGGATTAAATTTTTGAATCAACTAAATGTCTCTTCACTTCCTCATTTTGTAATGTATCATGGTTTTGGGCCATGATGGAGTTCAATATTTCTATGGATGAGCGATATTTCATTCGACAAATTGTTAATCATTCATTAGATCTTCTTCTCTTCGTCGGGTATGCAATATAGAGAACTTGACCAGCTTGTACCGTGAAAATAAAATATTCAAATGTGTTGAATCTTTGTTTGCATTAACTTTAACTAAATTATAATTCGAATGTACTCTAGTATCTATTCTTGGAGTCAGATCATAACATGAATATTTGAATAGCACATACCTTTTTACCGGTAAAGTAGGATATTCTACCTCAATGATTTCGTTAAGTCTACTATAGTAATCAAATTCAGTATTAGTGTTGTTGCTAGATCCTTTTACGCAAACATCTAAATTATTAGTCAGGGTTTCTGAATCGTGTTGTGCAACGTGAAATTTGAAGTCATTAACATAATAACTAAAGTAGAGTTCTTATGTTATGAAGAGGTCTTGTTGCAAGATCCTTTATCATTTGATCTTAGGTCCTTCATCTAGAAAAGTAGATTATGATATAAATTCTCGATTCTACACTTGAAGAAAAAAAATTAAGTCTCTGACTTACCTAGATTACAAAGCATAATGCAAATTTTGTCCAGGTATGCAAATTCAGTCGGGTATGCAAATTCAGTCTCTAACTTACCTTGAAGAAAAAGATTGAATCTTTTTCTCCACTTCACTTGAACCTATTGATAAATTTTATAGTTGTAGTTCTTGTTCGTACAATCCATCGAGGAAGCAAATTTTAAGAAGTATGGTATTACAAACAAAAATGAGGGGGAAATGTGTGAATATAGAAGTTAACTCACTTTATGTAAGGTTTAACCTCGTCATAGTTTAGGAGTAGGTATTTTGTTTTATTTAACCATCTACAAACAAATGCACCAATTGACATACCAGTAAACTTGAAAATAGAAAACATCCATGTGTTTATCGGTTGAATATCATCATAATTTCAAAAATATTTGTGATGTGTAGTTTTCATATTATTAGCAAAGTAATATGCATAGAAAGAAGATGTTTCTTCAACCAAGTAAACATTACATGTTGACCTCTCAACTTTTGTTTTGTTACGAAAATTATTCTTTAATCTCCTAAAAAAATATTCAAATTGATACATTCATTTGTACTGCACAGGATCAGCTAGTCATGCCTCGTAAACTAAATGAATTGACAGATGTTTCATTAAATCAAAAAAGCTAGGTGGGAATATGCATTCAAGTTTATAGAGTATAAGAGGTATTTCTGTTTCTAGCCGAAGCATTTCAGTTGTAGTAATAATCCTCAATGTCAAATCTCTGAAAAATACTAATTTCTGTGAGTTCTTGCCAAACATTATTAGGAAGTAAGTCATGAAAGACTATTAGAATAAGTCTTTATATGAACACGTAACATTGACTCTTCATTATAAATATTTTTAATTTGTTCATATCCAGCATTGAGCCATATTCGAGGCATACTCATAAGAGAATTTGATTTCTTTTAACCAATTACATAATGTCTGCTTACTTTTTTTGTCCAATGTATAGCAAGCCTTTGAAAATTTATTGGTTATTTTATTCTGATGCAACTCAAGTCTACTAACTAATTCTTTCAATTCCTCATATGATTTTGTTATGTCTTTAGTTTTTTCCGAAACATTCATCACAGTATTGAAAATATTATCGATTTTTATTAATCTTAACATGCATAACATCTAAAGTATGTTGAATGAGTAGATACTTTTAATATGAAAACATCCAAAATATGGTTCATTTCTTCCAACCACATTTGTACACTTTAACAATGTATTTATTTAAATTATCAGAATCAGTTTGAGTTATTAGTACAAATCCATAGTTGTCTATTTTCTCAATGATTTTTTCTCCTGACTTGATTATTGGTGAAAGTTTTTTTATCACTTCGTTCTTTATAAAATCTTTCTTATTTTACCTGAAAGGGTGCTCAAAAGATAAAAATTTATGATAATTATCAAACCAAAAAATCTTTCTACTACAAGATAATGTAAATGCATCGAACTCAGTCATGCAATGTGGACATGCTAACTTTCCAATCGTGCTCCATCCTGACAACATTGAGTATGTCAGAAATCACTAATCATCCATAATAAAGTAGCATTCAAGGTAAAATTATTTTTACTTGCAATATCATAAGTCTTTCGGTTCGACAATCAGATGTTGCAAAAAAATATCTATCTTCTCTTTCGGATTCTTTGGACTTGGAATAAGCATAGTAAGAAATATGTATTCATTTTTATACACATCTAAGGGGATAAGTTAAATGGTGTTAATATAATTGACCAAGATGAATATTGTTGTTTTGATTGACTAAATGGCTGAAATTCATCTGCTGAAAGTCCTAGTCTTACATTACATGATTCCATTACAAAAAAGAGAGGATATTTTGTATCAAGATGTTTCTATGTAGGAAAGTCGGAAGGATGACACATTATATCTCATTCGTATACATGCTCATGATGTCACCTCATGTGGCTTGCTGTTGCGGCAGATACAGCATACAAGCATTGAAGTCTAGGGGTTAACGGGATGTAATACATAATTTTCATGTTAAAATTTTCTTCTTCTTCCCTAATATGCGACTGAGTTGTCTATAACGAGGGTGATTATACATTCTGCATTCAGTAAGTTCACTATTATCATTCCAAAAGATCATGTAGTTATTTATACAATAATCAATTTTTTCTACAAACAAATCTAAACCCCTAATCAATTTCTTTGTACTGTATAAATTATCAATTACTATGTTATCAGTAAAGATAACTCTTACATCAATTGACAAATGTCATTATAACATCGTTATGATAAATGATGTTCTGCCTTTATGTTCAATAGTCTTGCAATAGCTGATAGTTGAAAATGATCAAAAGGAATATTTTCCAAAATTTCTTTTCATTAGTTTTTAACATGTCATATAATTTTTGGACAATAGGTGTTGATATTTCATCCATGTTCAAATGATCAAGCGTACTCATTATGTCGTAAATCATTGATTGTATTGCATTATCATTAGATGATTTCTCTCGATCAATAGGGGTAGATGACGAAGCAACAAAATGTCCAATTAACTCACTCAAATAAGATTTTCCGTGACGATATCAGTTATAATAATTTAGAATAAAATCATATTTACCTAGTTGTATTTACCTAGAACATACACCACGTAACTTGTCACTATTCATAAAGTTTGGATGACATTTAACGAAGTTTACAAATTCTTCAACTTCATCAAAATATTTATCAATTATAAATTTATTTACTAACTTATTATATATCCAAATTTTATTCATATTCATCGTAACTAAAGAAGAATAAAATTACAACATTATAAAAAGTGTAAAGATAAACATGCATATTATTAAAACATAAGCTTAATTAAATCATTAAAATATAATCAATGATATACGTATTGAAAAGACTATACATATTAACTCAATTAATTCAAAAATTACATATTAAAAACTTCTAATGATATGTATTAAGAAAAACTAAATAACAATGGGAGTAAAAACAACAACCATTGGAATTATATACCAAACACAACAAAAAAAAATCCACATTTAGCGATCGAATTATCCGTCGCTACATAGATTTAGCGACCAATTTGTGATGGAAATAAAAAGTCATAAAAAATTTCGTCGCAAAATAATTTAGCGACCGAATTTTAATTTCGATCGTTAACTTTAGCGACCGAATATGTTTCGTTCGCAATTTAGCTACCGAAATATAAATTCAATTTCTAAATTTGCAACCCAAAATTTTTCCATCCGCACAAATAGCGATCGAAATATAATTTCGGTCGCTAAATTAGCAACTGAAATATAACTTTGGTTGCTAATATCTGGGATGATTTTTTTTTATAAAATTAGCAATGGAAATTATAATTTCAATCGCTAATTTTTCTATAAATTTCAGCAACACTCTCCCTATTTTCCTTATTTATACCCTATTTACATATCAACATTTATAATACATACAAATCATTCACACAACCAACTCATATAAACCATTCACAACCAATACATGATAAATGACAAGATACAATAAACATTCACAATCCATATTCACGATACAAATCATATCATACGATACACAAACCACAAACAATATTCAAACAAATATCAAACAATATTCATAGTACAAATCATATCCAAACAAACCATATCCACGATACAAATTATATCCATCATACAAACATCATATTGCTAATAAGTTCCCTAAGAAGCCTATGGAAAAAGGAAAGCAAAGGGCATAAATCATCAGAACAAGATCAATTGAAGGTAAGAACTTCACTTAGATCACCAAGCAAACAGAGGAAACACTCTTGTAAACACTCATATAATTTAGAAGATAAAATGAAAAACAGAGGAAAGATGTCTTTAAATTGAATGTGCTAATAATCCTTATGCCAACAAAAGACTGATTTTTCTAAAAATAATATCATAAGAATACTTAGATCACCTAGAAAACAAAAAATAAAATAAAGAAAGAAAGAGATCAAATCATGTGCCAGCTTTTAATTTGACTACATGGCAATTGTTTCATCTTACTTAACTCACTGTTTAATAGTTTAAACAAAGCAAAACATCATCATTAAAGTTGGAGGGAAGCAATATACCTTAATCTATTAATGCTAGATAAAGGTCTTTAATAAGTAAAGATAAAAACATATTAAAATTCTCAACCACAGGCAAGGACTGAGTGTGCAAACTTAAATCATAGATGCAATCAAGCACAGAGTTATTTTGGTAAAAGAAAAACATTAATATGGTTGGCAATTATATGACCATAGATGCATACATGTTGAGTTTATATTCATTCTTACACACCAATCATAAACAAAGCATTCACATGTGCATTAGTTCATAACACCATACGAGATTAGGAGGAAAAAAAAGTGCGTAGCTTAACGAGATACCCCGCTGAATCCTTTGCTTCTGTCCTCCACTCAAGTTGATGCCCTGCTCTCCTGTAATTAGAATTGCATATAGTATCAAAATTAATAGAATCAATTTTAATGTTTAATAATTAATAAATACAAAAACGTAGTTGAAGGTTAACACACCTTAAAATTTTTACTTGTTAGAAGGATTTGGGTCTTGAGTCTCTGTGAATCGAAATGATATGGTGTTGGAAAAGAAGGACTCATTATTGAATAGCGATTAAAGAATTCTTGCATTTGCCAGTTAACTGCCATCCTAACCCAATCATCCATTGACCGCTCCGACTGCTCTACTGTCATCCTGACCCGATCATCTATCGATGCTCCGACCGCTCTAATGTCGTGACCCGATCGCTCAATGTTTGATTTTCTAGTCATAAATCGTGCACATCAGTAAATGAAGAAGTGGGTCGACCTCTGGCCCTAGGAGACATCACACAATCATATGCAACCCGTGCTTGGGAGCCAAGGTCGTAGAAAGCATTCTTTTTTTACTTCTGTAGGACAATCTTATATGTCGGAGATTACAGGGGAAAACTGAATTTGAAATTACAAATCCAAAATAATCTTATCTGTCGAAATGGCCTGAGTTGATAATCTTAGGCTACTAAGTATGAAAGGAAGAGCTGCTTAGGAAGACTGGGCTGCCTGGAAGACTGGGTTGCCTTGTATGCCCAACTCCCGAATGAAAAATCCTGACTGGATGACTTTTGATTGAAAAATCCCGACTGGATGACTCCCGACTAGATGACTCACAACTGAAAAATCCTGACTAGACATTGAGGTCTGCGTTCAACGCAATTTCCTTAAAATATATTCATCCCCTCCAGTAGTGCTTAGAGGTCATGATGGACGTCTATTTCCTAAGATACAATGGGAAAAACCATGTAGACAACGAAGCACTGGTTGTTTATGACGAACCAACAGAGTATCCGAATGTTATTACGATGGTTCTGTCAAGCGAAAGTGCACGATAGAGAGAGAAGAACTGGGGAAACAAAGGTGGAGGAATTTCACTATTGCTTCTACTTTTGTCTCTCTTTTGCTCATGGTCAAAGCCTCCTTTTATAGGAGCGCTCACTCCTGGCTGCAATGAATGATCGATTTATGGCCATTAAATAGTCATTACTTATCGGCTATTATTGTCCGAGAGGTTACAAAATCATCAGATTAATGTTTCTGTTACACTCTTGAGCAGATAGCAAAAAGATTCAGATGGCTTAAGAGTATTTCACATTTACTCTACTCGATCATTAAAAGTCGTATGCTTAACCTCCATCCTTCACTGATCTATTGAGTCGTACCCCCATAGTGAGTTCTTGGGATCTCCATTCTACATAGGTTGGGTTTTCTTTGCACCAATATTTCTCATCGGCATCAAGCTCATCCTTCTTGATGAGCTTGAAACTAACTTTCTATTTAACCCTTTAGTTAAAGGATCTGCTAAGTTATTCTTTGACTTCACATAGTCAACGGTGATAACTCCCGTAGAGAGTAGTTGTCTAATTACTGATTGACTATCGCAATGTATGCAAATTATCGGTGTTAAGACCAAAGAAATTTAGATATCTCCACAATGGTATAATATTATCCACTTTGGGCTTAAACCCTCATGATTTTATTTTTTGGCTTTACCCAAAAGGTCTCATACCAATGGAGATATCTTTCCCTTATAAGCCCATGATCTTTCTCATGTGTTTTCAATGTGGGATTTTGTTTGTAACCTTGCAACCCCATCAATCCCCCCCTTAAACGAAAGACCACAGAACCCCCCTCAAGCAGACAGTCTATCTGTTTGATGTCCGATCCTCGACCCACCAGGTCTTCCTGTCCCTCGGTCCAACCGACCTACTAGGACTTCCTGCCCCTCAGTCCACTCGACCTACTAGGACTTCCTGTCTAGTGTCTGGTTCTCTTGATCCAAACACAGGAACCCCCACTTCCTTTGTTCGAGGCTAATATTCTACTCACATGACTCGATTAAATCATAACTCTTGTGCACAGTCGGCGGATAGACCTTCTGGCAGTCCGGACTCTGATACCAATTGTTATGACCGAAGAAATTTAGATATCTCCATAATGATATGATATTGTCCACTTTAGGCCTAAACCCTCGTGATTTTATTTTTGAACTTTACCTAAAATGTTTCATATCAATGGAGATATCTTTCCCTTATAAGTCTATGATCTTTTTCATATATTTTTAATGTAAGACTTGATTTATAAACTTACAACTCTAATAATCAACACCGATTTTGATCATATAAGAACATCTTCTCAAAATTATGATAGTCATTAATTTAATTTCTTCATCACTTTTTAGCTCATTGCGAGGCGGCGAGGCGGCGAGGTCGTGCCGGCCCTGGCCTCGCGATCTCATTGCGAGGCCGCGGTTAAGGTGTGACCTCCTCATGATTTGGTCACGGGCACGCGGCAAGATTGTGCCTCGGTTGCCGACAGAGAAAAGGAAGAGGGGGAGGGGGAGAGAGAAGGGAAAAAGAAAAAAACAGAGAAAAGGAAGAGGGAAGAGAAGAGAGAACTCGAGGAGAGATTGGGGAGAGATCGCTGACAGAGAGGAGAGATTAGGTAAGAGTTTGGGGAAGAGAAAGTAGGGAGCAGCGGGAAAAGAATTTGGAAAAGTAATTTTTTAGCCAAAGAAATTTTATTTGGTCACTAAATATTTAGCGATCGAAAAATTATTCGATCGTTAATTTAGTAATCAAAAATATATTTTTTATTAATTAACAATTAAAATTTTATTCAATTATTAATTAATAATCAAAATTTTATTAAATCTCTTATTAGAGATTATAAAAATTATTCCGTCGCTCATTTAGCAATTGAAAAATTAGATCGCTAAGTTGTTATCGAAAATTTTATTTGATTGTTAATTAGCGATTGAATTTTTATTCGATGACAATTTTCTGGTAGTGATGGATATACCGTTAAGTTAAGGTGGTCGTTGCATTAAAATTCAAAATACCCTATTGTAAAAATTAATTTTCCATTTAAATATAAAAAAGGAAAAATAAATATTGTATATTAATATAAATTTAATTTAGGTTCCAAAAACATATGTAGAAATAAAATTTGTAATAAATAATGTATTATTCTCGATTAGAGATGATAATTTTCTAAGAATTCGATAGAGAATTTGATATCCGACTTGAATGAAAGAGGATATGAAAAGATTTTTTTGGATCCGATTAAATAATTGAATAATCAGGAATGAGTATTCAGATATAGAGACAGATCTAGTATAATCCTACTTAAATTCGATTTGAATATTCGATTAAATTATATTCACTAATTAGTTTTATTAATGTTTAATATATTTTTATTGAATATGATTAAATTAGAGATATACTATAAATGTTTAATATGCTTTTTTTTAATATTTTTAATATGATATTAATTTTAATATATTTTTATTGAATGATGATAGTTAAATAGAATTTAGAAATTTTTAATATAGAGGATATCCGACAATGAATATGAGTATATGGATAGATATTCGATCTTGAATATGGATATATGAATGAAAGTTAAAAATTTGATGAAAATAAAGATGAAGATGAGAATAAATATTATACATAAGGATGATGATGAAAAATATAAAATCTAATTCAAACTCGATTCATTGTGAATTCTATTTTCGAAGTCTCATAAAATTTATTAAATTTCAAAAGCATTTAACTCAATCAATATCAGACCAAAAACAAAGGTGAGGACATTAAATATTTGTACGTTATCATTATTAAATTGATAAAAATAAGCATTGAATTATTGACTTACTTTTTCTTTGATTTTTTTATTGTTCAAAAATCTAAATAATTGAAACAAAATGATATAGTAAATTTACTATAGTTTGAATGAATTTATCCAATGGTATGATCATTTAGGTCACATAAAATGTATAATGATGTGAAGCACATCAATTGAAGAACTAGAGGATTTTTCAACGAGATGAGTTTACATATGTCTCATATTTAAACCCTAAACCCTAAATCCCTTTAAAATTTTAAAACTAATTCTTAATAATATATGTAGACTAATTAATCAACATATGGACCATTTAGATATTTTATAGTTTTAATTAATGTGTCCACTAAATGATCACATATGTAAGCTTATTAATTATCAACTTAAAATTTGACAATTTCAAAATTTCTTAATCAAATAATTGGATTACTAGTACAATTTCTGAATTTTACAATTAATAATAATCAATCTTTGTTAGAAATATAATAAAACTCTCAAAAGATCATGAGTTTATAAAATGAAAAATATCTCCTAATAGAATCCATAAACAACTCTACTATAATTTAGGCTCAAATAGAGCCCAAAAATAAATGCTAATAATGTTACGAGTTTACCTCCCAAACATTTGTTGATTATTGCATGTTTATTGGTATAAAAATGGGACATCATATTGCTTATATACACAAAATGATTTGGCGAATCGTTTATTGAACGTCTACAATTGATTGCAAAATCATTACTTATGAAAATAAAATTATCTACCAAAGCTTAGGGACATACAATTTTACATGCGATAATAGTTATTTGCATCACGCCAACAAGATATCAAAAAAAATTCCCATTCCAATAAATATTAAACTTTTAAGAGTTTTTAGATGTGTGATTTATGCTTCAATTGCTTTCTCAATTTGATTAAAAAAAATGTTCCAATTTTAGGGAAGATAGAGCAAAACGGGCAAAGATGAAAAAGTAAATTGCATTAAACAATTTATTTTTTATCCAATGTAACAAAAAAAAAGTTATTATTCTCATTCCAAATATTTTTCATAATTTATTCTAAATTTTGTAAAAAAAATAAATTATACGATTCAATCGTCAAATAATTAAAAGATGAAAAGATTTTATTTTATTTTTTTATCCACATGCATCCTAAAAAGGTTGTGAACTTAAAATTCAATGAATAATTGAAGAAATCGCTCAAAAATATTCTCATTGAAAGAAAAAAAGATAATAAATATCTAAAAAAAATTTATCATAAGATGATCCAATTTGCAAGGACCACGATTGAAAATTCTTTGATTGTCTTTCAAGAAGGAGCTAATCATAATTAACTTGAATTGGGACAACTATAACAAATCATTTTAAAATTCCATTAAATTTTACATTCTTGAAATATATATTCTATTAAATTATAAATATCATTATATGGATTGAAATAAATCGGATGTTATGGTATAATTGTTGGAAATATGAATAGAAAAAAGAGGTGGAGAAAAAAATACTCTATTATATATGAGTTTAGTTTCACGTTGGGAGTTTTTTAGCTTTATAGTTAGTTTATATTATTGCATATACATGTATGATGTGAACAAATACATGGGGAGATATTTTCTCTCACATATGGATGCATAGGAGGTGCAAATCTAGGGTCTGGATTGTACTGACTCAAGTTGACTAATGTGCGAGCATGACTTACACGCATCGAATGTCGGACCGATCGAGACAAAATTTGCCCAAGTGGATGAACCAATATTTTTTCACGTGAATAATCTTTTATTCAAATGTATAACAGATGAATTAATTGATATTAATTCAGATCCGTATTTGGCGTTAAAAATTACTGATGAATAAATAACCAACTAGTAAAGGCGTTGAATGTGTTAGGACCGAAGGAATTTAGATATCTCCACAATGGTATGATATTGTCCACTTTGGGTCTTGGCCCTCATGGTTTTGCTCTTGGGCTCTACCCAAAAGGCCTCATACCAATGGAGAGATCTTTCCCTTATAAGCC
>JBBUKS010000044.1:2787568-2799724 GCA_038050645.1 Hedychium gardnerianum
GGGGGGCGTGTTAGAGGCTGTGGACTCCATTTTTTCTTCGTTTCACGTCTATTTTGCCTGGTGGGACATGCCCATGTCATGGGACATGGATAGAGCATGTTTCTATATGAAAACATCAATTTGATGGTTTTTGGATGCCCTTTTCTTCCCGTATGATCCACAGCTATGTACTATGTTGAAAATACATGTTCTAAGACTTCTTGGCTCCATTTTAGCTTTGAATTCGCGTCCTGTCAACAAAAAGGCATAAAGAGTAGTTCTCCAAACTAAAAAAAATGAAAATGATGCAAAAGAGATGTAAGTATGCAAAATATACTCATGAGATGACACAAAATGCACGCAAAACAATCCAAATCTTCCACCTTTGCCTAGTATCTGGTCCAGCTGACCTACTAAGACTTTCAATTGCCTAGTATCCGATTAACTTGACTTACTAGTACTTTCTTGGTTGTGCTCTCTACACACTTGATGAACTCTTGTTAGATCACAATTAAGTTTAACTTTGAACCTTTCTCTACATCAAAATTAGGTTTGGTTATCTGATGCTCCCTACACCAACAGGGGAAAGGGTGGAGTAACCTCCCCGCCTAGAGATTCCATTAGATGAATCACCCCCTCAACTCATAGGGGTTAAAAAAGGTGGATCATGTTGGTGCAAGAAGCACCATACAATTGAACCTAAGTTTTGATATTATCAAAGGATCAAAGTTAAGTCATGTGGTATTCTAATGTGCTAATCAAGTTCACAAGAAAGCCCTAGTTATGGCTAGGCAAGGAAGTCCTGGTTGGAGAGACTAGGTAAGGAAATCCAAATTGGAGGGACTAGGTAATGAAGTCTTGGTTGGAGGAACTAGGCAGGAAGTCTTGACGGATCAAGGATATCAGGAAGGAATCCTTGGGGATCGAGGATACCAAGCAAGAAGCCTTGGGGGTTGAGGATATCAGGCAGGAAGTCTAGATGGGGTTAAAGACACCAGGAATGAAGTCTAGATGGGTCAAGGACTGGAGGTCTAGCGAAAAGTCCCAAAGGTCGAGATCAAGCTGAGCAAAAGTCCAAATAGGTTGGGTGGACCAAGGTTTGACACTAGGTAAACTCTCCCAAGTAAAGTGGTGAGGACGTGCTCTTGGAAAGAGAGTAGTAGGCGTTGGTCCAACCTAAGATTTCACAGGAAACCTGAAGTTCATACCATACATCTTGGAAAGCTGTCAATCATAATATTATTTGCTTGTGCCAATACTATGATGCAATAAGTTAAAAATGAGAGCTGGCCAAAAAAGGGAACTCCAGGTGCCCGGAGTGGATTCAAGCGCCCTAATGGCTCGAAATCCAGTCTACGTCCGGAAGAGATCTAGGCGCCCGGAGATGGTTAAGTCATCGATGGAGGTGGATTAAATAAGCAATGGTGAAGGCGCCTGGAGCTAATCAGGCGCATAAAGTTAGAAGGAGGTCTCGACCAGAGCCATTAGGACACATATAAGCTAGAGGGGGGGGGGGCGGGGGGAATAGCTTGCTTCGCTTCTTTGAACTTGAATGACAACGAAAAACTCGAAGTGAAGACTCCATAATGCTAATACCTTCGATTTTACTTGGTATCCACCTCCTTGAGGTGACTAATTGATGTGTGTAGATTGTGCATATTTTTAAACATCATTTAACATATATCTTGTTGCATTTCATGAGTATAATTTACTCTATCACACCCTATTTCATTGTTATGTGACTACTTTCACTATTTTGGTTCAAAGATTTGCTCTTTTCGTATTTTGATTAATAAGACACAATTTGAAGCAAAAATAGAGCAATATGGACATTGGAGCAAGCTTGGAGTGGATTTATCCAAGCATAATCGTGCCTTACAAGCACGGTCGTGCCTTCTCCAGCATCAATCACGGCATGGCCATGCCTCCCAGGCATGGGCGTGCTTAGTCAGTGGCTTCTCCAGCATCAATCACAGCATGGTCGTGCCTTCCCATTGGGCTCTCTAAGCTTTCTAGCAAGACACACGGACAGTCAGTGCCCTTGAGGCATGACCATGCCATTTTCAGACTCATTGTCATGGCACGCATAGGCCGTGTCACGTCACGCACAGGCTGTATCAAATTCTAGATAACACTGCAAACCAAAAGTAAAATAATCATAGCTTTCTGTACGGTTGAATACACGGGTTGATCCACTTACCAAAATGTAGATAACTTGAAGATCTAAAACTTTGCTTCGGAGTTCAATAGGAGAAAACATGGTCTAGCTATGCTAAAAGGCATAATCGTTCCTCCTAGGCACGACCGTGTTGCATCCTCCACCCAGACTACAGATCAAACTTTGAACCACCATAACTTTCAGCTTAATTGGAGTTGTAGGGCCAATGACTTATCAAATTGAAGATAATTTCAAGATCTACAAGTTTGATTCAGAGCTCAACCCAAGATAAAGTGATCTAATGAGTGAAAAACTTGGTTTGACAGAGCCCAATAAATCTAGCAGATCTGGACAGTTTGGGGGAGGTAAAAAAGGGTCAAGCAAACCCTTGCTTGACTTATCTTGGACCAAGGGACTCTTCCCCCTTCCTTGCGAGCGGGTTTTTCCCTTCTAGGGGAAACCCTAGAGCATCTATCTTCATCCATCAAGATGATCCATCCACCTACGGAGCAAGGAAACTCTCCCAAAGACATCGACAACATCTCGCTAAGCTTTCTTATCTCTCTTCTCTATGATTTGATGTGTATAATGTTATTCTGCATGTCTTTTGGTTGTTTCTTCATTGCTATAGAGTAGTCCTCCGAATTCTAGGATTTAGAAAATAATTATGATGTGACATTGATGTATGAACTATGTATTGGTCCATTTTATTATTCTATGATATGTTTATGACTTGTTCTATGTGTGTTGTGCCTAATATGTGTTTGATGTAATATGTGTGTGTTGAATGCATATATGAATATGAAGGATTAGTTATCATGTAGAAGAGAAGCTTTAGATTATATGACCGAAGAGCCCTTAGTGTCAAAAGAAAATTCTTTAATTGGACTTTCTAGAGTCATTGCCTTGCAATGGGAACCAATTCTCCGCAAGAGATTAACTAATTAGTGTTTAATGGATTTTCACCAATTCAATGTTAGGAAGTGATTTGTGTAATCTAGATTATATGACCGACAAGCCCTTAGTGATAGAGGATAATCCTTTAATCGGACTTTCTATGTTACATCTTCTACTTAATAGCATTAGAAGAAAATGATATAAACACTCCGGTGTAGCCTTCATGGGTTCGTACCGGTAATTTGGTTAGAATCCCTATAAGAGCGTAAGCATGGAGGTAAGGAGATGAATTATAGTTGGGGACATTAACTAGCATCATAATGAAACTGAAATCCTAGAATCGTTCCCCCAATTCCAACTTTTTCTCTTGACCACCTTTGCTATAGGCCTTCTCTCAAACCTTTCCCTCTTTCTCTCTCAACTCTCTCTCTTAAACTCTTACTCTCAAGCTCTCACGCTCTCGTTCATGATTTCTCAACCTTCGATCGTCTAGATAACTTATTTTGTGAACTTAACTAGTACTTAATCAATAGTCCCTATGGATCAATATTTTTATTACTTGATGACTTAGCAGTGTACTTGCGGTTTAGACAACAAGTTTGTGTGTGTGTGGGGGGGGGTGTGAATAGCTTGCTTCACTTCTTTAAACTTGAATGACAGCGAAAACTCGAAGCGAAGACTCCACAATGCTAACACCTTCGATTTTACTTGGTATTCACTTCCTTGAGGTGACTAATCCTAGGGTCCACTCCTCACTCATAGCTCCACTATGAATGACTCTTTGTCGAAAGCTTTCCAGAGGCAGAGAAGCCTCATACAAGCAGTTCTTACAAGAATACAATAAGAAAATGTAAACAAGATTTCAAAAGAAATTGAAAGCGACTTTGCTATAATGAACCTTGCTTTGCTTTCTCTTTTCTTAATTTGGATTGCCTCTTGGTGATAGGAAATGCAACAACACTTGTCTCCCAAACCCTCAAGAACTAATGTGTTCAAATCTTTGTGAGACCCCCTTTTCTATGGTTCCTTTCGGGCTGGAAAACACCTCCCAATCGATTGACCTTACCCCCACTCGATTTCCACATCATATCAACCATTCAAAACTTGCAAAATGGCTATTTTTTGCCTATCCAATCGATTGATGAGCCATATCAATTGATTGACTACTTTTAATTGATCAACACAATCGATTCAAAAGCTTTTTATTCTCACGAAAAATACTCAAATCGATTAGCCTAATTGATTGACCCCTACTGAATCGATTAAGCCAATCAATTCAGCAACCTTCTGTTCCTTCACGAAAATACACTGCCAATGGATTGAGCCTACTCTCTAATCTATTCCGCAACTTCCTTTTTCCTTACTACAAACCCACAACCAATCGATTAGTAGCCATCAATCGATTGACTTAATCAATTTACCAATCGATTAGCTTAATCGATTGGGAAAACTTTTATATGCCTAACAGAAGCTATCAATCAATTTCTTTGGTTTAATCGATTGAGCCAATCGATTGTCGAACCCTAAACTTGAAATTCTGGGTTTAGGGTTTACTAATAGATTAACACTTCCTACCAATCAATTCGTAACTCTAACTTCAGCCTTTTCAGGCCTGAATTCGGGTCTTACCTGGTTTCTAGTTGACGTCAACCTACTAAGACTTTCTCTACCCAACATCTAGTCATCTGTGACCTATTGGGACTTTCCATTGCCCAATATCTAGTCAACCTTGACCTATTGAAACTTTCTCATTGCTCATGTCAAGTGTTTGGTCCTCCTTGACCAACTTGGACTTCACTTAGTTCCTAATTAGGTTTGCTTAGTTCCCAATTACGTCTTCCATCGTCTAACCCCCGCTAGAACTTCCATTACCTAGTTCCCAACTAGGCATTCCACTGCCTAGTCCCACTAGGTCTTTTTTTTTGCCTAACCTCAGTTAGGACTTTTCCTTGCCTAACCTCAATTAAGACTTTCCATTGCCTAGTCCTGCTAGGACTTCTCCTTGCCTAACTTCAGTTAGGACTTTTCCTTGCCTAATCTCAGTTAGGACTTTCCCTTGCTAAATCTTAGTTAGGACTTTCCATTGCCTAGCTCCGCTAGGACTTCCCCTTACCTAACCTCAGTTAGGACTTTCTGATGCCTAACCTCCAGTTAGGACTTTCTCTTGCCTAACTTCAGTTAGGACTTTTCCTTGCCTAACCTCAGTTAGAACGTTCTGATGCTTAACCTCCGGTTAGGACTTTTCCTTGTCTAACCTCAGTTAGGACTTTTCGATGCCTAACCTCCAGTTAAGACTTTCTTGGTCAAGTATCCGGTCCTCTCTGACCTACTTGATTTTTCTCTAACATATTGTTAAATATCAAAACTCAAGCTTGAGCCAACCCGAGTTTAGTCAACTTGGTCAACCTTGACCCGAGGACGGTTGCACCAACATGGAATTTAGGTATGAGGGCATTCTTATAATGAGGAAGCTCCTAAGAGTGCATTGGTTTTGGTTTGAAAAGATTATGAGGTGTCTAAGGCCATCAATGAGTTTTGGTCAAAACTCGTTGATGACGCTACAGTGTTCAAAATTTCAAAAATTTTGATATGGTCCGAACCTAGTGAGTCCTAGGAACTCATTGGTGGTGTTTCTGAGTGAGTATAGCATACCTGGTCCTCTAATGAGTTTGTACCAAATTGTCTCAAGATTATGAAAATTTCAGAAAAAAAACAAAAAACCCACGACTCTTAATCTAGGTTGTAGAATTCAAGTTTAAGGGCATGATTACACTCAGAAGGATTCGAGTGCAATGAAATTGGTTTGAAGTGTTTTTAAGTTATTTAAGGCCATCAGCGAGTTTTAATAAAACACTCACTAATAACCTTATAGTATCTAGAATTTTAAAATCATTAGATGGTCTGAACCAGGGAGTCCTATGAACCCATGGTAGTTTTGGTGAGGGACTATGATTGTCCTAGGCTCTCTAATGAGCTCGTGCAAAAACATCTTAAGGCTATGCCAATTTTAGAAACTCACAACAGGCTATGTAATCTAGGTTAGAGAGCATGGTTACAATGTGGAGGCTTTTAGGAGTGTATTGATTTTGATTTGATGAGATTCTGAGGTGCTTAAGGCTATTAACGAGTTTTGGCCAAAACTCCCTGATGGTCCTATAATGTTCAGAATTTTAAAATCTTGACATGGTCTGAACTAGGGGAGTTCTAAGAACCTATTAGTGGTGTTGGTGAGTGAGTATGACATGCCTAAGTCTTTTAATGAGCTTGTGTTTAATTGTCTCAAGGCTGTAAAGATATTAAAAACCCATGGCTCTCAATCTAGACTTTAGAATTCAAATATGAGAGCATGATTACATTCAGGAGGATTTAAAGTGTGCAATGAACTTAGTTTGAAGTATTTAAGGTCTTCAATGAGTTTTGATAAATACTCATTGATGATCCTACAATATATAGAAGTTTAAATTTTTGACATGATCTGAACTATATGAGTCTTAGGAATCCTTTGATAATGTTGGTGAGCGAGTATGATTGTCTTAGACTCTCTAATTAGCTCATGCCAAAACATCTCAAGATTGTGCTAATTTCATAAACCCATAACTTCTGATATTGCATGGTTACACTCATGATACGGTGTTGAAATAGTACGTCTAGCAAAGGGATTAAAACTCTATTAAAGAATATCTTAATCATTTATGAACAAGCCTAGACATCTCAGCAAACAACAACAATTAGAACTAAGAGTTTGCTTCAACCTTTTATCTTTTACTGAAGCAACAATTCAAGTCTCTCCATTCCTTGTACTACTGGTAGCAAAGCAAGCCTGGACATCCCCAATAACAATAAGAATTTACATGGTTTAATTCCCAAACCAAAGAATAAGAACAATCTACAGCATAGAGCAAAGATCAAGATTACAGCAGTTGGAACAAAATAAGTTACAACTCACTTTTTTCATAAAATCTAATAAAATATCAATTTACAACAGAAGACATACCATAAAATTGCAACAACACAACAATCCAATATTCAGTTCAATTTTCTGACAAAAACAATCAACATTAACCATCTACCCAACAAACAATCCACAAGAATCTAATCGTACCAACAAAACAAGGTTCAAATCAATTTAATTTGCATCAAAATCAAATAACACAAATAGTTTTCAACAAAAAGTTAACCACCAGCATAAAACAACAACACGACAAGGTACAAAAAATAACTAGTGCTGCCTGAATTATTAAATTCTATCATTTTCATTTACAAAACAAATTCAGTACAATGGTATGATAATATAAGATGTTTGTCATGAAAATAGGTAATTGAATATTAAATAGTATACGAAATACAATTGTACAAGTGCAAAATTATCAAAATCATTCTCTTTTACCTTGTAACTATACGTATACAATTTACAACATTGTTCAATAATTTAATAGATTTGAGATGTTAGAAAGAGGATTCATTCAACTATAAATTTTAAAAATTTGTACCTAATTAATGATACTGTAATATTTATTCTAAATTTCAATTTCTGCTTGCGTGAATTTGATCTTAATATCATGGAGTAGACATCTGATATATTGCATAATAAAAAAAGCATAGTCATTTCCAATAATACTACAAATTAAAGAAGTTACTAAAATATAATCACAATATGTCATTAAAATTTAATAATAATATAGTAAATGTACTTACGTTAACATTTATTGAGGATAGTCAACTTTAATGGAGGCCCATCATCAATGATGTGATAATCTTATAATTCATTATGCATTTCTTTTAATTTCTCAATGGATTTTTTTTTCAATATAGATACCTGTGAGCATAAGATGGACAAAAATAGTTATTAAAGGTATAATAATATTATAGATCTAGAATGTAAATTTAAAATAATTTATACTCACCATCTCCACAAAATGATTATCATGTTTGAAATTGTAGAACAACAAATTATAATGGTAAAATATTTTTGTGTCACTATCCACAATCATTAAATGATAATGTGTTTTATTGATATTTAAAGACATAAAAATATATCTAACTTCTAGATCAACCGAATTGATTTTGATAATTTGGTATATAGTTGTTTCCATAAGTATTCATATGATGACTATAATAAAAAGTTATATAAAGTCAAATTTTTACCTTGAATTCAGATGAGCAATAAATGGATTTATTGTGTGGCCTTCCAAACGAGGAGGCTTCCTTAAAGAGTAATGAAATGTACGTGTCGATTACCTCCCTATACATGCTACCTAAAACACATGAGAGGAAGATATTTATTATCAACGAGTAATACCCTTCCTCTCATACAAAGCCAGTCGTAGGCCTGCAAGAATAAATACAAATAAATATTATTATCAAAGTTTCAATAACTTTAGGAATACAAACACCATAAAAGATAAGAAGATCAACCAACAACTTTCACAAACATATATAACAACAAGAATGAATGTTACTCACTTCAAAATTTGAAGCACTAATGTTAAGTAGGTCACAACTTCTTCTCGTTTTTTTTGTTTCTTTATATTTTCCTTTCAGATACTCCAAATAAAGATAATGTATTTTAAAAAAAGAGTGAATTCAATGAAGATACAATTTATCTCAAACATAAATATTACTACATAAATATCAACCTATTCTAATGGCCTTCAATCTTATATCATTAATTTCCTTATCCTTTGATTGTTTTTTTTTGCCTCCTCTTTTTCATCAATTTCCTAAGAGATTGAAATAGTTTTATTCTCTTTTTCTTTTTGCATTTCAAAATTTTTAGCCTAAATGTCTTTTATTTCAATATCCCCCTCTCCGTTGATTTTATTTCCAACTTACCCCTCTCAGGCTGTGTTTCAGCTGCTACACTCATTTGTTTTATCTCAATTGTAGTCTCTTTCTATTCACTCTTGGTACTCTTCCTATGCGAGATTATTTTCAGACATTTAGGTGTATCTTTTGGAGGGGCCCTAAGGTTATAACAACTTTTGTCATGTCCTCCCCTTGTCATCACATTGGTTAAAACATCTTCAAGATGATGATCTTCTGCAAGGTGGCTAGTTGGAGGATAGAGATGTTGGTGCAATCGTCCTCGGGTCAAGGTTGGCCAAGTTGACTAAGCTCAGGCTTAAGTTTTAATATTTTTACAATATGTGTGAGAGAAATCAAATAGGTCAAGGAAGGACCAGATACTTGATTTGGAAAGTACTAATTGAGGTTCGGCAAGAGAAAGACATAGTGAGAACTAGGCAAAGGAAAGTCCTAACTGAGTTTAAGTGTTACGAAACGCAAGTGCACGATTACATCGTCAGTAATATAAAAGATTATCAATCATACAGGAATTGAGGACTAATGCACTAGTGAGTCTATGAAGCAAGTAGCTAGACTAATCGAATTATTGGTGAAAGCTTGTGAACTTAAGAAAGAGAAAGGGAGAGAGTGTGTGAGAGGTCAAGGTCCAAGAAGTGAATGTAAGAGAGTTGGACAAATTAGTTTGGAAAACGATTCCAGGATTTCAGTTTTACTATGATGCTAGATAATGTCCCTAAAATATGTTCATCTCCTTATTCTCCATAATTACACCTATGTAACAAAGGATTAGTCCCTATTTCAAGGTCTTTTGACCCTAGAAAGTGGGTACGTATTGATGTCTTTTGACACTAAGGGCATAGTCAGTTCGATTGAATGAGTATCCTTTGTCACTAAGGATCTCTCTATTATCCAGTCTAGTAGCAATCTTAAAATAGGAACAAATCCTTCACATCTACATGCATTAGTCACATAGACATTCCGTCAAACATGTAAAATGCACCACACACATATAACAAGAAGTAAACATCTCATAGAAATAAGAAAATTGATATATCCATAATTCATACATCAACAATCATATCATAATTACTCCCTAACCCTAGAATGCAAAGTATCTACTCCATAAATAAGGGGAGAAAGCACGAAGACAAGAAAGTAAACATTTTACACCCTAATCTAGTATCTATCTCATGCTTGGCACAATACTCTCCATCTTCTTGCTCAAAGTTCATAATTTGATTTCTCAAATTGATTGTCTTTCTTGGGGGGCAATACTTGTTTAAAAAATTTCGCTCTAATTCTTCCCAAATGGTGATACTTTTAGGTTGTAGAGTGTTTAACCAAGCTTTGGTTGTGTCTTTGAGGCTGAAAGGAAAGGCCAATAACAAAATAGCATATGTGGGAACCCCTTTATATTTCAATGTACTGCAATATCTATAGAATTCCATCATATATAGATAGGGATTTTCAAAATTTGACCCACCAAACTGAACTTCTTGAATTTTGGAAATAAATGTCAGATTTAGCATAAAGTTGTGAGCCTAAATTTGTAGAGGTACAATAGGACTCAATTCTCTTACAGACTTGGGAGCAGCATATTCTTTCAGAGGCCTGTGTACCATTTTGAACAAAAATATGTGTAAGCAAAATTATACTATTTTGGATTATGAATATGAAAGTAAACAAAAATACAGTATTTTTGGTCTATGTATATATGAAAATAAAATTATAATATTTTTGGATTATGTATAGCGTAAGCAAAACTATTCACAAGTAAGTAAAATGCAAATTTTATTAACAAAAGATGAAAGAAATGTCTAGGCTGACTAAATCACTTATCACTAATGTAAATCTCTATAGTCCCCGGCAACGACGTCAAAAACTTGTTATGAAACCGCAAGTGCACGATTACGTTGTCAGTAATATAAAAGATTATTGATCCCACAGGGACTGAGGACTAACACACTAGTGAGTCTATGAAGCAAGTAGCTAGACTAATCAAATTATTGGTGAAAGCTTGTGAACTTAAGAAAGAGAGATGGAGAGAGAGAGTGAGAGGTCAAGATCTAAGAAGAAGTGAATGCAAGAGAGTTGGAAAACGATTCTAGGATTTCAGTTTCACTATAATGCTAGATAATATCCCTAGAATATGTTCATCTCCTTATTCTCCATACTTATACCTATGTAGCAAAGGATTAGTCCATATTTCAAGGTCTTTTGACCCTAAAAAATGGATAAGTATCGATGCCCTTTGTCATTAAGGGTATAGTCAGTTCAGTTGAATGAGTATCCTTAGTAACGTATCCTTTGTCATTAAGGATCTCCCGATTATCTAGTCTAGTAGAAATCTTAAAATAAGAACAAATCATTCACATCTACAAGCATTAGTCACATACACATTCCGTCAAACATGTACAATGCACCACACACATAGAACAAGAAGTAAACATCTCATAGAAATATGAAATTTGGCATATCCATAGTTCATACATTAATAATCACATCATAGTTACTCCCTAACCCTGGAATGCAAAGTATCTACTCCATAAACAAGGATAGAAAGCACAAAAATAAGAAAGTAAACATTATACACCCTAATCTAAAGAAAGGGGAAGAAATGCTTAGAAGGATAAAATATTTATCTTCGAGAGCACTCTCCTTGTTTGGATGATGGAAGGAACAAAGAAAACAGCCTCAGATCATCGATAGAGAGCACTAACAAATGATGGTGGATAGATCTTGTGGGTTCCCTTGAAGGGAAGAAAACCCTCCTATCAAAAAGGGGGGGAAAATCCCCTTTTATAGGTAGGGGCATGACTCGTGCCTTTTGAACACACGGTCGTGTCTAGAAGGCATGGACAGAGGCCGAAGTTCAGTTGGCTGGAGGCACGACCATGCCTATATGGCACGATCCCTGTCTAAGAAGGCATTGGAGGCAAGGCATGACTCCTGACTGAGATCTCCCGGAATCTCACACGACCGTGGCTTTGGGCACAACCATGGCCTTGGTTTCTATTGGGGCTGAGGCATGACCGTGCCTCGATGGCACGACCATGGCCTTGGCCCTACTTGTTCTACTTTTTTCTCAACTCTCCATTTAAGCTCCATTATTCTCAAAAATGTGTTATGTCAATGAAAATAAAGGAGTAGATCTCCGAATGAAGTGGAGTAAAAAGCATGATAATATGATAAAATGGAGTGTGATAATATGGATCAAAATCAATGAAATGTAAGTAGATGTGCATTATAAAGTGTCTAAAAATATATATAATCTACACACATCACACCCCAGACATAAACCTTTGCTTATCCTCAAG
>JBBUKS010000044.1:2799824-2819051 GCA_038050645.1 Hedychium gardnerianum
TTCGCACGGATCCGGTGGCAAAGGATCTAGGGCTTTCTGCTGCGCATTTGCGTGTTTAGCGCCCTAGAATTCCTTACACATATATCGAAGGAAGTCCTAGGGTTCAGAGGATTGGATGCTAAGCAGAAAGTCCAAACATCTCTGGAGGACCGGATGTTTATCAAGTCAGGTAAAATATCCTGGGTGAAGTGGGGAAGGATGTGTTCTCATTAAGGGAACAGTAGACGTCGATCCAACCTAAGAGTTTCACTGAAAATCCTAAGTGGAGATCGGGATAGTTGGAACTGTCCAACTTACTACTTTTCATATTATTGTGCTAACATTATGATGCAGGGATCATCAGTTGACTCCGACACCCCAAGTAGGTCCAGGTGCCCTAATAGCTAGAAATTTAGCCCCGCGTCTAGATGAGGTGGCACACTCTGATTGGGTGGCGCATGCCAGCTTCCAGGCACCCGGGAGGGATATAGGCACTTGAGAAGGGATAAACTCGACTTAGAAGAGGTCGGATTAAGGCTCACCCTTGTCACACCATGTCAGCAGTCTAGCCGCCCGGAGATGGCTAAGTCATCAACGGGTTAAGATCAGATAGGCCTTGCTGGAGGTGCCCTGAGCTGATCCAGGCACCCAGAGTACCTTATAAAAGAACCATCAAACAGTAGCTTGAGATCAACAAATTCTATTCTTCTTCCAAGTGTTGTACACTCCAGAAATATCATCATGACGCCGAAGTGCTACGCCGACAACAACGCTATTTCTTTTATCTCATTGTTGGTATAATTTGTGTTTACATTTTCACTATTATCTTTTCTTACTTGGTTCTAACATGAGAACGATAAACGTGTTACCTTCCCTTATCATTTGTAAAAGACGAATCTCTGTCTTCGAGTTGTTATTCGGAGAAAGAGATTGTTAGTGGATTGTCTATCAAAAGTGATCAACAATCATGAGCCTTGGACTAGCAGTCGTTGGACTATGAACCAAGTAAAAAGAAACTGTCTTTGTTGTGTTGTTTTTTATTTTGCTGCATACTTTAGCAAAAGATGGGACTTAACGAAATACATTATTTACCCCCCCCTCTAGCGCTCTTCTCGATCCTACAATTGGTATCAGAGCTAGGACACTCTTATTTAGTGCAATTACCATTCGAGCAATTTCTTTTTCACTTGTTTTTCATTTTCTTTACTCCTGCAGTACTAATCCAAGACCAAATCTTGGTAGAATTTACTCCATTTTTCTGTGTGCAAGATTTTTATTATGATGGTCCATCAAGAAGGCTACAACACAGCCCGACCATCATTGTTCTCTGGCGAGGATTTTAGCTACTAGAAGGGCCAAATGGAGTACCACCTCAAAACTCAGATAGAGATGTGGATAGTGATCCAAATCAGATTTACTATCCCAAACAACGAAGGAGTACCACTCCCCTGTGACAAATGGGACAACCTAACAAAAATAAAATTGAGGCTGACACTAAAAAAACTCAAACTCTATGATGCGGCTCGACTAAGGAAGAACTCAACCGAGTCAGACAACTCATCAGTGCGAATGACCTTTGGGACAAGCTAGTTGAACTATACGAAGGGACCCCTGACACCAATGTAAGTAAGCGTGATTTAATTTTAAATAAACTATATAACATTAAAATGCAGGAAAGTGAGTTGACAAGTTAGCTCCACGCTCAAATCCAGGACCTCCTTAACGGACTTCACGTGTCCATACAACAAGTGGAGAACCACGACATAATAAGGTATGCACTTAAAGCCTTTCCTTGGAATACCTTATGAGAATCTATGGTAGATGCCTATAAGGTTTTCAAGGATCTTTCAAGCATTAGACTAGATGATTTTTTTTTCCAAATTTGAGCTTCACGAGCAGACTAATGCATGCCCGGTCGAGAAAGGTGTTTCTTTGTTTGCAAGAAAAATCAAGAACAAGGAGCCAAAGCCCAAGTCCAAAATCAAACCTGAATCCAAAGATGAATTAGACTCAAAAGATGATGAAACTACCTCCGAATTAGTCAACCTAGTTCAAAAACTTTTCAAGAAGAAGAAGGGCTTCACAAATTGGGAAATCAAAAAGGTGATTCAAACCAAAGCGAAGAAGTTCGAGTCCAACCGAACCATAAAACACAAGTCCGAGGTGATATGCTATGGGTGCAATCAAAAGGGACACTTCAAGGTGGAATGCTCAAACACAAAAGAAATCAAGAGGCAACGAAGGAAGAAAGGACTTAAAGAAACTTGGGACGAATCTTCTTTGGAAGATTCGGACGAAGAATAACGAGCTCAAGCAAGCTTCCTAGCGTTAACAACAAGAGATCGAGTGGCCATGACCTAATCTGAACCCGGGTCTGAGACCATGTCCGAAGCCAAGTCTGAGTCAAGCCACGAATTCGTATTTGGTTCGAAAGGTCCAAACCATATTGTAAATTCTTCCTTAGTTAATAAGTTATATGATATTATTTCCTGTTTAACTCGTAAACTGGCTAAGTCTAATGTTCGAGTTAAGGCATTCATTAAGGAAATAGAATCCCTTAAGGAGAAGACTAAACCAAGTTCCCCAACTAACCACGTTCAAAAGGGAACCTCAACTCAAGTTCAACAGCTTGAGGAAGAAAAGTCCCTCTTGAAAAGTCAAGTTAAGGAACTAAAAGGCTCGTTGGAATGATTCACATTGAGGTTCAAGTATCTTGACATGATGCTTGGAACTCAGTGATCCATATACAACAGGTATGGACTTTGATTCAAAGCTAAGACTCAATACAAATCATACATGTCTCTAATAAATCGATCTACTAGAAACCAAGTCCAAACATGAGTTCCTAAGTCAAGCTTGGTTAATCAAGTGGGACCAAATTAATATTGGATCCCCAAGAATCAGATTCACTACCTAGATAGATTCATATCAAGGGTATGGTTCAGGGGGAGCTAATAGAAAAGTAATTTTTCTTGCTAATGAATGATTGTTTGATTTACTGCTTTAATTTTGCATGCTTAGTTTATTTTTTCTTAATTTAGAATGGTTAGATAAGGAATAAGCTTGCTTGACACTTGCCATGTAGTACCAGGGTGGGACGAGATGATAGTACATTAGGGAAACTTGGTTTAGGTAGTCAAGTGGGGTAAGGAGTACCCTACTTGATCTGCTTAGCTAAGTGAAACTAACTAAAGCTACCTCGCCACATCCTAAACTAGTTAGACCAAAAATTTTCAATTGATTAACTAAGTGCTCAATTTCATGAATCGACTTTGTCTTAGAAAGTGGTTATTGCTTAGATATCCAAGAAGATCTCTGTGTCTCACCATGGTCTAGAAGCTAAAACTTGAAATGTACACTTAGTTATTCACTAGATAAACTTGAATCTAACACAAGGTCAAATAATCCATAGAACTCAAACTAAATTAATAAAGATAAAATTTATAACCATGTCACAAACTCTATAAGGTACCCTAATTGGATCATAGCAATGAATAAAGAACTAGCCCAGTTTGAAAGAAATTAAGTGTGGGACTTAGTACCTATGCTAAAAGATAAATCAATCATTGACACCAAATGAGTCTTTAGAAATAAGTTAGATGATAAAGATAAAATTGTTAGGAATAAATCCCGATTAGTAGCTAAGGGATTTAGCCAAGTAGAAGGACTAAACTATGACGAAACTTATGCACCTGTAGCTAGACTTGAATCCATTAGGATGTTGCTAGCCTGTGTAGCACATAAAGGATTTAAGTTATATCAAATGGAGGAATTTGGTTATATCAAATGTAGTAAAAAAATACTTAGGTATATTAAAGGCACACTAAATGTAGGAATTTGGTACCCTAGAACCACTACTTTTGACTTAGTAGGATACTCAGACTCATACTATGTTGGTTGCAAACTAGACAGGAAAAGTATAAGTGACGGTTGCCAACTTTTAGGTTAAAGTCTAGTTAGCTGATGTAGTAGAAAATAACACTGTGTTACATTATCAACTACTGAAGAAGAGTATATAGCAATGGGGGAATGTGTAACTCAACTACTATGGATGATTCATAAACTAAAATATTTCCAATTTGAATACAAAAACACTAAAGTCCTAATTGATAACATAAGTTCAATCAATTTAATAAAAAAATCCAATACACTACTCAAGAACCAAACACATAGAGGTAAAACATCATTTTGTTAGGGACCATGTAGCTTGGGGTGACATTATACTTGACTATGTTGAGTCCAAGTAAAACCTAGCATACATCTTTACTAAACCCTTATCGAAGCTAAGTTTAGCACACTCAAAAGATAACTAGGAAGAATAGGATCTTTATAAATTGTTATTCTCACTTTTGTTTTTCAAAATATAGGTTATTTTCAAAACTTATGTTTTTTAATGACTTTTCAAAATCTAGGTTGTTTTCAAAACTTATGTTTTTTTAATGACTTTTCAAAATCTAGGCTATTTTCAAAACTTATGTTTTTTTTTTCAAAATCTAGGTTGATTTTAAAACTTATGTTTTACAAAAACTTGTTAATTGGACTTAGCCTAGGTCTTACCGTAGAAAGCATGAATCTATAGATTTAGGCAGTCAACATCTCACAAGCATATTAGGATTACCTTTCTTATATACTGAGCCACTTATAATGGTGCAGGATGCTTAGGGTCAAGTCTAGATTTCAGATGTTTATATCAGTACATTATTCTAAATTTGGGTTAAAAATACAAATTTAAATTAATCAAGTTAAGTGATCCTTTATAGTAAACTACTAGTTGGAAAATAACACTTAACTTGACTAACTTAGTGAAAACTGATATCTTTTGATAGTCAACTAGTAACACAAGTTAGACATGTTGATAAGGATAATTTAATAGATGATTTATTATATTTTAAATCATGCATGCTTGTGGACTCTAGGATTTATTAACTTTCTTTTAAAATGGTTAATATTTTTTCATTCTTTTAAAGTATTTTTTTTTTTCAAAATTCCTTTGAAATTTCTATTTCAAAACTATTGGTTTTCAGATTTTTCATATTTTAAAATCATTTTTTTTAAAAAAATCAAATTGTTCTCTTTCAAAATTTTCAAAGTGTTTTCCAAACTTTTAAACCATTTTTTAAGATTGGTTTCAAAAATTCAGTTTCAAAAATTCTTTTTACAAGTGTTTTTCTTCAAAACTTAGACTTTCAAAAAAAATTTAAAAAAATCAAGGATTTTTTAAACTTATTTTTAACATAACTTCCTCTCGATTTTTTTTTGACACATGTCAAAGGGGGAGAGGACAGGTAGGTTAAAAGTTAAATCTTAAAGAATTTAAAAATTCTAACTGTCCCTTGCTTTTTTAACTCTCCCTTGTTTTTTTTAACTTTCCCTTGTTTTTTTAACTTTTCCTTATTTTTGTAAACCTTAAGTTTTTTATTTAAAAATCTTAGTTTTCAAAAATTCTTAACTTCAGGAGGAGAGATTAAGTGAAGGGGGAGAAATTAAGGGGGAGCATGGTTAAAACTTATTTTAAAACTTTCTCTCTTAAATCGTTATGTTTACTTAACTTTGAACCAAGATTGTTATAAGTAAAAAGAGGCAGATTGTTGGTGTAGGGAGCACCAAATGATTGAACTTGGTTTTGATATTGACAAGGGTTCAAAGTTAAGCTATGTTGTGATCTAACAAGATTGAATAAGTATGCAGGTAGCTCAACCAAGAAAGACCTAGTAGGTCAAGGTGACTGTATGCTAGGCAAGGAAAAACCCTAGTAGGTCAGTTGGACCGAGTATTAGGCGAAAGATTTAGCAGATCGAGGATACTAAGCGAGAAGTCTAGACATGTCAGTGGACCTGACATCTAGTAGGCCGATGGGTTAGTGAGGACGCTACATCGAAGGAAGTCCTGGGGGTCAAAGGATTGGATGCTAAGCAAGAATTCCAAATAGGTCTGGAGGACCTGATGTTTGGCAAGTTGGATAAAATTTCCTGAGTGGAGTGGGGAAGGACACGTTCCCATTAAGGAAATAGTAGGCATCGATCTTACCTAAGGGTTTCACAGGAAATCCTAAGTCAAAATTGGGACAGTTGGAACTATTCAACTTACTACTTTTCATATTACTATGCTAACATTATGATGCAGGGATCATTAGTGGACTCCGGGCGCCCGAAGAGGTTCCAGGCGACTGGAGGTCTAGGCACTCCCAGTCGATCCAAGTGCCCTTATAGCTCGAAATCAAACCTCGGATCCAAATGAGGTGGCAACCTCTAGTTGGGCGAAGCACGTCAACTTCCAGGCGCTCGAGAGGGATAAAGGCACTCGAGAAAGGATGAACTCGACACATAAGAGGTCAGATTGAGGCTAACCCTGGTCATGCCACAACAGCAGTCCAAGCACCTGGAAGGCATCCAGGTGCCCAGAGATGGTTAAGTCACTAACAGGTTAGGATCGGATAGGCCTTACAAGAGGCGCCTTGAGCTAATCCAGGTGCCTGGAGTACCTTATAAAAGAGCCATCGAACAACATCTTCAAATCAATAAATTCTATTCGTCTTCCAAGTGCTCTATGCTCCAGAGCCATCGAATGCCAAAGTGCTACGTCGACAACTGTGCTACTTCTTTTATCTCATTATCGATATAATTTGTGTTTACATTTCACTATTGTCTTTTCATACTTGGTTTTAAAAAGGGAACGATAAATGTGTTACCTTCCCTTATCTTTTGTAATTAACGAATCTCCATCTCTGAGTTGCTCTTCGAAGAAGGAGATTGTTAGTGAATTTTCCATCGAAAGCGATCAACGATCTTAGCTCTTAGACCAGCAGTCGTCGGGCTATAAACCAAGTAAAAAGAAATTATCTTTGCTGTGTTATTTTTTTATTCCGCTGCGTACTTTAGCAAAAAATGGGAGTTAGCAAAATGTGGTATTCACCCGCCTCTAACGTTCTTCTCGATCCTACAATTGAATTGTGTGAGCAATGGACTGAGAGTGGATGATCAAATGTTTATATTATGTTGACTAGATTGATTCAACTTATTTTGATGTTACTGTTTTTACTGAGCAAGCCTTTTTAATAATGAAATCTGTGAAAATGATACTTTGCAATAAAATGGATGATGACTTTCTTATCGATTGAATGAGATTTAGCTAAGAATATAGATGTCGATTATATTATAGATGAATTTTATGTTTAAAAATCTCGTATCGCACAACTTCATTGAACAATATAATGTAATGATTATTATTATTATTATTATAATATAATTTATTATTATAATATAATTTATTATAATTTTTGTAATAATTTATAATTTATTGCATTAAGTTCAAGCCCTCTAACTCTAATTCCTAGATTCGTCCATAGCAAAACCACTCTGATGCTCAAGTCAAATGGGAAAGAAGAAGTAAGCTTGACAATCAGTGTAGTTAGATAGTAGAAAAAAGTATAGCCTACCTTCGCTCGCCCACACGACCAATTTTTATATGGTCAATTCAAGTCGAACTGTTAGTTCTGCGACCTCGCCCCGATATTTAAGGACCTAACTCGAGCCCCTTGTCGAGTTGAACTATGGCGGTTCTGTTTTAACTAGCAATCACACATCTACTGTTGGATCGAGAAAAGCACTAGAGGGAGGGTGAATAGCGCGCTTCGTACATGCTTACAATTCATTCGTAAACACAAAGTAAATGCAGTGGAAAAGACTAAGAGTAGAGGGGGCACTTTGGTTTACTTGGTTTGCAGCCTTGTGGCTACTACTCCAAGGCTCCCAGTCAATTTGACCGCTTTCGTTGGGCAATCACTATTAATCTATTTCTTTTAAAATGAATGGGGTTCGATAACAAGCTTACCGACCCTTAGAATGGAAAGCACAAAGAAAATGAATATACAAAGAATGCAACTAACCAGGCGTTACCAAATGCTAGGTTCGTTTGAGCTCGTAGTAGTGTCACAGCGTCATTGCATTGTTGTAGCTTGAGCAAAGCAGCGTTTCACAGTTGTAGGAACATAGAATAGAGCTTCGATGATTGATCTTTAAGCCTTTAGACGAGACCTTCTTTTATATCTCGATCCTGATGCCTAGATCGATATAGGGTGCCTCCAGCAACACCTATCCGATCTGACTTTGTTGATGACTTGGTCGATCTGGGCGTATGAATCCCTTTCGAGCGCCTGATCAACTAACGTAGCAGCATCTATTTGAAGCCTTATCCATGCCATGTTTATCACTTCCCGGGCACTTGGATCTGATTGAAGCGCCCGGATGCCGACGTGTAGCGCCTAATCAGAGCATGCCACCTTATCTAGATGTGAAGCCGAACTTTGGGTAATCAGGGCACTTGGATCCACTTAGGGCATCTGGACCTCCGATCGCTTAGAACCACTTTGGGCCCCAAGAGTTCCTTTTATGGCCAGCTCTCATACTTACCTTTCAACATCACCGTCTTAACATAGATATAATATGAATATGAATGACAACTCTCTGAGCTATCCAGTCTCAACTTTAGGTCTCCCATGAAATCTTAGGTTGGACCGACGCCTATGATGTGCATAGATTATGCATGTTTCTAGGCATCATTTGTTGCACATTTACTTGTATTTCATGAGCATGATTTACTCTATCACACCCTATTTCATTATTCAGAGATATGTTCTTTTCGTATTTTGATTGAAAGGACGCAATTTAGAGAAAAAATGGAGCAAAGCAAACATTAGAGCAAGTATGGAGGAAAAACAGCAAACCAAGGTCGTGCCTCATGGGCATGGTCGTGTCTTCTTCATTCAAAGCAAGGTCGTACCTCCCAGGCACGACCGTGCTTATTCAGCCCACTTCTCTAGCAAGTCTCACGGCCTGGCTGTGCCTCCTAGGCATGGCCATGCCTCCTAGGCATGTCATGCCTTCTCATTAGCATCTACAAGTTTTCCAGCAAGACACGCAGCCCGACCGTGCCATTTTCAGCTCAGTCTCAGCATTTCCAACAAAGTTCACAGTCTAGCCGTGCCTCTAAGGCACGACTGTGTCTTTTTATCCGTGTCTTAGGATCTTCCAGTAGCTTTCACAGCCCAACCGTGCCTCTCCAAAATGAAGACCAAATCCCCACACAGTTCAACCGTGCCCATGAGGCACGATCGTGCCTTTCTTTAGCCGTCTTGTCATGACCGTGTTGTGTGGTTCATGTCCCATGTGGGGGGACCTATAAAAGGGGCACAAGATCCCCTTTTCAAGGAAAGAAGGGTTTTCCCCTTTTGGGAACCCATAAGGTCCAATTTTGAAGCAAATTTTGATGATCTGTCCACCTTCTGAGCTAGGATTTCATCCGAAGATATTAGCATCATCTCGCTAAGTATTTCTTCCTCTCTATTCTCCGTTTGGATTGTAAGAATTCTTCTTTCATTGTCTTTGGTTTGAAATTCCCTTGCTATGGACTAGATTCTCCGGATTCTAGGATGTAGGACATAGTTTTGATGTGATGTTGATGTATTAACTATGGATTTGTCAATTTCCTTGTTCAATGACTTGTACTACTTGTGTTGTGTCTTGTTTGTGTTTGATGAAATGTGTGTGTGGTGAATGCAATTGGATGTTAATGATTGGTCACCATGTAGAGGAGATGCTTTGGATTGTATGACCGGGGGGCTCTTAATGGTAGAGGGTATCTTTTTAACCGGACTTTCTAAATTCATCATCTTGAAATGGGGACCAATTCTCCACAAGAGATTAACTAATTAGAGTTTAATGGATTTTCACCAATTTAATGTAGGAAGTGACTTGTGTAATCTAAACTGTATGACCGGGGGGCCCTCATGTGACAAGGGGTATCCCTTTAACCGAACTTTTAATATTACCTCTTCTACTTAATAGCACTGAAAGAAAATGGTGTAGATACTCCGGTGTAACCTTCAGGGTCTATACCTGTAATTTAGTTAGAATCCCTATAAGAATGTAAACATGGAGGGTAAGGGGATGAACAATTCATAGTATATCAACTAACATCAAAATGAAACTGAATTAGTGCTTTCCCAAACCAATTCCTCTCTTTGCGATCATCTACTCTAATTGGATCTCTCTCTCTCTCTCTCTCTTAAGCTCTTAATCTCAAGCTTTTACACAACTTTTGATTGTTTAGATAACTTGATTTGTGAACTTGACTAGTACTTAATCAACAGTCCTTGTAGATTTGATATTTTATTACTTGACGACTTAACCGTGAACTTGCGGTTTAGATAATAAGTTTTTGGCGTAATTGTCGGGGATTATTTTCGATTGACATTAGTTGACAAATAATTTATTTATTCTAGATTCTTTTCTTTGTGTTGATAAACTCTACATTTATTGTCTTGTGAATAGCTTTACAATTCAATTTTCTTTCTCATAAATTCTGTATTTTCTTCTTTGAAATAATTCTATTTGGTAACTTTGTTTTGAAGGAGATTTGGATTTTTTTCTTTTCCATGCGAAGGACTAATGTTGTAAGAAATCTTTTACTTGTTGATCTTGAGATTGACAAAACATTTAGAAGAAGAAAAAATCTACACAAACAATTAGAAGAAGAGCAAATACAGTCTATCATGTCAAACAAACCCTTAAAGGATTATGCAGCACCATATGCAAGGGGCCTAAGGTCTAGTATCACCAGACCTTCCATTGAGGCCAACAATTTTGAAATCAAACCTGCTGTTATTTCTATAGTTCAACGAAATTAATTTGGGGGAGGACTCACTGAAGATCCCAATCAACACTTAGAAATTTTTATGAAATTTGTGTAACCATGAAGATGAATCATATTTCAGTAGAGGTTATCAGATTATTGTTGATTTTTCATTGAGGGATAGAGCTAAATCTTGGCTCAACTCATTGCCTGCAAATAGTATTATCACTTGGGAACAATGTGAACAAATATTCATGGAAAAGTTTTATCCTCCAAGCAAGACTGCCCATATGAGAAATCTTATTGCAAGCTTTATGCAGAAGGATGAAGAATCTCTTTGTGAAGCTTGGGATAGATTCAAAGGACTTCTTAGGCAGTGCCCCCCTCATGGACTTGAAAAATGGCTCTTCATCCATACCTTCGATAATGGAATTAATTATCAAACAAAGGTGTCCTTAGACTCCGCAACAGGCAGAGCTTTAATAAACAAAGGACTTGATGAAGCCGAGGAAATTATTGAAAGTGTGACACTTAACCATCATCAATGAGCATTAGAGTGAAGCATCCCAATTAAGATTCCTGAAAAATATGATGTGAATACATTGGACCTAATTTCTGCAAAGATGAATGGACTTACAAAGAGATTTGACTCAATGAATGTAAATTCAGTGAATGCGGTAAATACAAGTTGTGAAGTTTGTGTTAACATGGAACATACAAAGGAAGCTTGACAATTAGGAGTGATTACTGCACAATTGGCTCAAATTCAACAAGTGACCGCTATTGACAACTTCAATCCAAGACCCAACAATCCTTACTCCGGAACTTACAACCCCGGATGAAGAAATCACCTAAATTTTTCTTACCGCAACAATCAAGATCAAATAGGGCAATCATCTAGATTTCAACAAAATTCACAACCCTTAAGATTAGAGAAATTTTTTGAAGTGATGCAAGCCACTCAAGTAGAAATGAAGAATGAAATCAAACAACTTTGTGGAAGAATGGACAATGTTGAGAAACATTTAAAAGTGCTTGATAATCAAATGACACAAGTGGCTAGCTCATCCTCAAGATTTCCAAGGATATTTCCAGAAAACCTGAACCAAATCCTATTGAGCATTGCAACATAGTTGAGTTGAGAAGCGGATGGACCTTGGGTGAGCCCCAAGTGACTGTGAAAAATAAAGGGATCAAACATATGCCAATTGGAGAGCCTACTCCTTCTCACACAATGATCATATCCAAGAGGAAGTTGAGAATGACATACCAATTGAAGATCCCCTAGTGATGAGATATGTACCACCAATTCCCTTCCCTTAAAGAATAACTAAGGCGAAGAAAAATAAAGAATTTGAAAAATTTTATGAAAAGGTCAAAGAACTTTGTATTGAGATTTCTCTCATAGATGTTTTGCAATGAATGCCTAAATTTGCCAAGTTCATGAGAGAAATCATTTCCAACTAATGCAAGAAGGATGGGTTTGAGACCTTTATTTTAATTGAGGAGTGTAGTGCCTTGATTCTGAACATGCTACCTCCAAAACTCAAAGATTCAGGGAGTTTTTCTATCCCTTGCAAAATTGGCACAACCTTGATAGGTAAGACATTTTGCAATATTGGAACTAGTGTAAGTCTCATCCCTTATTCTGTTTACAAGAAACATGGATTGAATGACCTTAAATTGACCACAATGGCACTGCAACTAGCAGATCATTCCTATAGATACTCAATGGGTATTATTGAGGATGTGTCAGTGGAAGTGGGGAGCTTCATAGTCCCTACAGATTTTGTAGCCTTAGAAATAGAAGAAGATTAAAAGATTCCCATTATTTTGGGACGGTCTTTCTTTGCCATAGCCGGAGCTGTGATAGATGTTAATAATCACAAGCTCTCATTGGTAGTAGGTGAGGACAAAATAGAATTTGATTTATCAAAGGCCTCTGATTCATTTGTTGCTATTAAAAGTTTGTGTTGTAGGTTGGAAGGACTCCAATCGGAAAAGAAAAAAACATCACCAAGATGATCGACCGTCGGATGTAGTATTAAGTCTGGCGAGTCAAGAAAAGAAGCCTACGATGAAAAAAGATAAATACATCATCCCATCAAGGGCCTGGATGAAGGAAGGGCTAGAAATTTCATCCTATCATGGAGGAGGGGAACACAATCCCTTCAAGGCAAAGACTCCCAATTGAGCCAAGATAAGGGTCGAGCTCGTGACCTTAAACTAATGCTTCTTGGGAGGCAACCCAAGGATTTATTTTCATATTTTAGTTCTTGTTTTTAATTTCTTATTTTTGATGTTTATATGAGTCTTCTTTTGACATTTTTCAGAGTTATAAACCTACACGAGCTGGCCCTGACACTTACCACAAGCGTGGAAGGCATATTGAAGAACTATTGAAAGCAGGTTGTGCCCATGAGGCACAGTCGTGCCCATGAGGCATAGTCGTGCCTCATCATCACTGAGGACTAGAATGAACCATGACATGGTCGTGTCTTTTTGACACGATCGTGCCTCATTGGAAGCAGCCTCCCAAACGTCTCATGGCAAGGTCGTACCTCTCTGGCACGGTTGTGCCTCTTTTGAAGAGAAATCCAAATTAAGCCATGGCATGGCCGTGTCTTTTGACATGACCATGTCAATCCAAGAGGAGAAGGAAACACCAGCCACGGCATGGTCGTGTCATTTTGACACGGTCATGTGAAAAAATCATCACTTGGGCAGAACGTGTAACGATGGGGCCATGTCAAAAGACACGGTCGTATGGCGCCACCTTGGGGGATAAGAAACCTAGAGCATGACCTGTGTTTCACTCTCACATGACCATGCCGCTTCTCCAATCTCACTTCTTCTTTCTTCAACTCCTCCTTCCTAAGATCTCTCTTCCAAAAGCAAGATTCAAGCTTCTTTCTTCTTCACTTCTTCTCAAATCTTCCCAAGAAAGAGTCTTTTCCATCTCCCAACCCCCTTCTTCAAGTTTTCTCTCAAAAACTCCCCTCTCCAAGATTCTCTCAAGATCTCTTCTTAATCTTGATCCAAATTGGATCCAAGATCTTCCCTCTTTCTTGATTTCTACCCAAGATCTCAAGATCTCAATATTTCTCCTTTCTTGCTTTCTCTTCCTCCACAATCAGCCAATCGCCCCTCTTTGACTTGTGACCATACATGATGTTGAAACATTTTTGCAGAAGCAGTGGATTTAGCGAGGGAGATGATTCTAGCAAGTGCAAAGGAAAAGAAAGTGACAAAGGAAAGTGTCGGGCATGCGACGAAGGTAACGAAAATTCCTATGGAATTATTTTTTGAAATGATGAATAAAAATCTAGATTTAATACTCTTCTTACTCAAAAAATTATATATACCCATTACCTAGACAATTACACAATGAAAATCTTGGGGATTAGAGAAGACGTAGATTGGATGATTATTAACATAGGTTGGAAAGATTTGATAAGTCTCTGTTATCCAACCTATCCTAGAATCATCCTTGAATTCCTAAGTTCAATAGAGACCTATTTTTCTTCAGATAGCGATGATGAGGGGAAGATTAACTTTTGTCTCATGAATCATGATTATGAATGGTCTCTATATGATTTCAATAACTATTTTAGTTTGCCCATTGAAGGGTCTCATAGGTTTCGTAGTTCTTTTAATAGTAATACATTTTGGAATGAAATTGTGGATGTGGATGAACCCTATGACCTTTCTCGTTCTAAGGCTTCATCTCTTCATAACCCAATTTTCCACTACCTCCACTGCGTTATGAGCAAGACCATTTTTGGTTATGGTGATAGTGATGGTGTGGTGCAGAAAGTAGAGCTTTACTATTTTTGGGCCAAGTTGAATGAAGTGGGTTTTGATTTGGGATTTCATTTTGCTCATAACCTAGCGAGATCCGATAAAGCATCTTTGGGCGCTATTGTGTTTGACGGGTTGATTACACACATTGCCATACACTTGGGTTGTGAGTTATGCAAGTTGGACATCACACATGGTAACTCTAAGATTGATCTCGACACGTGTTTGGCGATGAAGATGATTAGTCGGGAGGAGAGAGGTCATGACTTTATTAGAAAAAATGGAATCCCTCTTTTGTTATCTAACCCCGAGCGTACCATAATCCAAACTTCGCCAATTGGATCATTATGGATATAACACTCGGATATGTCTCTCCTCCCGTGGATAGACCAAAACCCTCTTCCTCTAGACATGAGTCGACTAGACACTCTTTTGCTTATGGTGGTACAACTCATTCTGGATTTGATTTTTCTAACTTCCGTGCTTATTTGGACACCCTTTATGAGGAGCATGTTGCCCACCAACACTTGTTAGAGGGACATGTTGCTATGACTCAAGGACAGTACCAAGAAGTATAGGAGTATTTTAGGAGGACGGAGGAGTTCCAGGACTATGTGTTTGATATCTTTGGTCGACAGTACTGGAAGTGGGATAGAGTGGAGGAATTTAGATGTTCTTTGGATGTGATGAGATAGTAGGTTGCTAGGATTTATCAGTACCATGAGCATCTTGGCAACTTGCTTGTTTACCTAGATTTCCTCCTCATCCCCCACCACCTGGTTGATTTTTTTTTCATTGGGACAATGAAGTATCCAAGTCTTGGGAGGGGGGGGGGGGTGTACATATGTACGCATGCTTGTTTGAGTTTGGTTTGTTTTGCTTGGTTTGTTTTGATGTGGTTATGTTTCATGCTTCACTTGTGGAAGTTTTAGTGCATCAATCATCATGTCATTTGGTTTGTCCTTATTGCAAAAATACTAGTACACTTGTTCTAGAATTTCATATTGTTGTGATTTATGGTGCTAGTATGCTTAGTGATTTACTTTTTCTATCCGTAGTAGCATGAAGTGAGCTATATTTTCATTGAAAAAGTTTGAGGATTGACCTAGTTTTAAGATCTCTCTACACTTTGCCTAATTTTGATGGTATAAAATTCTAAAAATAGTCCTTATGCACAGAACCAGACTAGTACTTATGCTTCTAAGGTGACCTCTCAATTACATTTTGGTTACTCAATAAAATCGGATCATATCAACTCATTTGGAAAAATCAAAATCCCTATAGTTGTTCTAGTGCTACAACTTGTAAGCACCAAAAAAAGAGAAAATAAGGGATATAAAAATAATTGTCATGAGTAGAAATTAACAAGTTACCCCTTTGAGACTGAGTTAGGTTATTGGGGAAATAACTGTTATGTTTCTCTTGATTCCGAGCAATTCTTTGAGACCTTGTATAGACTTTGAGAAGGATGAACTATGCATGTGGATAAGGAACACAGTTAGATGACGACCTGATAAGGCTTGGAGATTGACACTTGAAAAAGTTAGGCCACTCATTGTATCGAGCACGAAGAACTTCTACTTATGTCATTCTCAAACTATTTTTGTATCACGCACATCAATAAAATTATATGATAAGATTAGACTGATTCACTATGGATTATGATGCATCATTTAGCCACATGAATGTAGATTGCAGGTCTTTGCTTGAGGACAAGCAAAAGTTTAAGTCTTGGTGTGTGATGTGCGTAGATTATGCATGTTTCTAGGCACTGTTTGTCGCATATTATTCGCATTTCATGAGCATGATTTACTTTATTGCACCCTATTTCATTATTATGTGACTATTTTTGCTCCTTGGTTCGGCAATATGCTCTTTTTATATTTTGATTGACAGGACACAATTTAGTGCCAAAATGGACAATGTAGCAAGCTTGGAGGGAAAACATCAAAGCAAGACCATGCCTTCTTTAGCCAAAGCAAGGTCGTGCCTCCCAAGCATGACCGTGCTTATTCAGCCAACTTCTCCAACAAGTCTCATAGCCTGGTCGTGCCTTATCATCAAGGTCTATAAGTTTTCCAGCAAAGTTCATGATCTGGCCGCTGGTCGTGCCTCTAAGGCACGACCGTGTCTTTTTAGCTATGTCTCAACATCTTCCAACAACTTTCATGGCCCAGCCGTGCTTTCTCTAGTATGAAGATCGTATCCCCACACAGCTTAGCCATGCCCATAAGGCACGATCGTGCCTTTCTTCATCTATCTCGTCATGACACGGTCGTGCTTTTGAGGAATGGCCGTGTTACGTGGTTCATGTCCCATGTGGGGGGACGTATAAAAGGGGCACAAGATCCCCTTTTCAAGGGGAAGAGTTTTCCCTTTTAGGGAACCCACAAGGTCCCTTATTTGTGTTTGATTAAATGTGTGTGTGGTGAATGCATATGGATGTGAAGGATTGATCACCATGTAGAGGAGATGCTTTGGATTGTATGATCGGGGGCACTTAGTGACAGAGGGTATCTTTTTAATTAGACTTTCTAGAGTCATCATCCTGAAATAAGAACCAATTCTCTGTAAGGAATTAACTAATTAGAGTTTAATGAGTTTTTACGAATTTAATGTTAAGAAGTGAATTGTGTAATATATATTGTATGACCCAGGGTCCTTCATGTGACAGGGGTATCCCTTTAACTGGACTTTCTATGTTACCTCTTCTACTTAATAGCATTGAAAGAAAATGGTGTAGATACTTTGGTGTAACCATCACGGGTATATACCGGTACTTTAGTTAGAATCCCTACAAGAATGTAAACATGGAGGGTAAGGGGATGAAAAAATCATAATGCATCAACTTGCATCATAATGAAATAGAAATCATAGGATCGCCTTCCCAAACTAATTCCTCTCTTTGCGATCATGTTCTCTCATTAGATCTCTCTCTCTCTCTCTCTCTTAAGCTCTCGCTCTTAAGCTTTCACACAACTTTCGATTGTTTACATAACTTTTTTTACGAACTTTACTAGTGCTTAATCAACAACCCCTGTGGATTCGATATTTTTTTACTTGATGACTTACCTGTGCACTTGCGGTTTCGACAACATCTATTACTTTGTTTATTAGATTTATTGTTTGAAAATTTTCTCGTAAAATTCGTAATGCTATTCACCATCCCTTCTAGCGTCGAGTTCAATCTTACAATTTAGTATTAGAGCGGGTTGAGATAAAAGAAACTAGGAAAGCTTGGTGAAGTACATGTCTGGATAAATTATTCTACCTGGTACATCTAGTCAAGTAAAACTAGTAGAAGTTATCTCACCTCACTCTAAACTAGTTAAACCAAGGAATTGTATTAAAGTTGATTCAGCTCCAGATTCTTAAGTTAGCTTTGTCTTAGGAAGTTGTTGTTGCTTCGATAATCAAGAAGACCCCTGCCTCACCACTACCTGGAAGCTAATTTAGGAAACTTCTGCTTAATTAGCCCAAAGAAAGACCTGAATCTAACATAGGGTGAACTTTATGCTTGAGATGGAACAAACAAAACAAATCAAATAATAATCCGAGCCAAGACCAAGACAAACTCTAGCCCTAATTACAACCAAACCAAACCTAAACCAAACCCATATCTTATCCTAAACCTTAAAGTTCGGGAGCACGACGGATGCGTGCGTTGGACACGTTTCACAAAATGTGCAGTGGAAGCATAAATAAAAGCTATTTTTATTTCAATACACATATCACACATATGCAGGATACAACACGCCAGACATAATCGTATAATTAAATTTTATAATAATGAATTATACTTACGAGTTCATAATTGAACATTGTAGAAAGAGTTTGCTAGCCTCGCAAGGCTAGCCTCTTCTGGAATCAACGATCAAGCCTAAAGAGGTTTGCCTCTACTCGTATCCACATTGAGTTATCCTTGACACGTCTTCCCTAAGTCACGTGTCATATCTCCTCTTCAGTACTAGCTGAAGGGTGCAGACAAAGTGATCTTTGAGTTGGATCACTTATCGACTCGATACTTGGTGGCACAAGGCAACTCAATGGTACCAATCGAGATGGATGATAGCTTTAACGCCACTGTTCGAGGGTTGGAAAATCCACTGTCGACAAGCGATAATAGTTTCAATGGTGGATGAAACCCGACAACAACCATTACTGTCGGCAACAACCCCATGGCAAGAAGTTCCTGCTGCTCCAGCAACACCATAGCAAGAAGTTCTACTATTGTTCTAGCAGCAACAACTCGGGAGCAACACAATAGCAAGGTGTTGCTACAGTTTGATGGTGGCTGGCCGATGGAAGCAAGGGGATGGTCGGAATAGGTCAGCTAGGTGGTAGCAGCCCCTTTGGCTGCTGGCAGCAAGGGGGGATAGCACACGGGCAACTATGATGACCATGATCGATTCAACAACCGGCCGGAGGAACACCCATAGTCAGCGGATCAAGTGTCGACGGTGGCAGTGCAAGGAGACCCTCTCCTTGTGGTCAGCGGCAGCAGGAAAGGAGAAGGAAGAGGAGAACAATCAGAAACCTAATAATTAGGTTTTTAATCAAGTGGTATTTTTTTATCTTCTACTTGGATTTATATATAGATCTCCTTACGGGTTTGATGAGCAAGTTCAAACTAGTATCTTCTAACACAAAACCATATCTATATCCATTAGCATTAAATTTGGTTCAAAACCAAATCATCTTGGTTCATAAACAAACTGTTGGGAATCCTATGCGACAAAATCAAATCACAGCGGAAAAATAGGATCCCTTCCGTGATCCATGTGAAAAATTCATACAAGTTAAATCTACAAAATAAGG
>JBBUKS010000044.1:2842146-2859478 GCA_038050645.1 Hedychium gardnerianum
CCCCCCCCCCCCCCCCCCCCCCCCCCCCCCCCCCCCCCCCCCCCCCCCCCCCCCCCCCCCCCCCCCCCCCCTCCCCTCCCCTCCCCCCCCCCCCCCCCCCCCCCCCTCCCACATATTTACATATTCTTGTTTCATTCTTGTTTTTGCATTTGTTTTATTTTGATTTGTTTTTGCATGTGTGAGTTAGTTTATTTTGATTCTGAGTTATTTCTATGCATGTCAGTTGCATCATCATCATATTATAGCATGACTTGTCCTTGTTGCAAAAATACTAGCATGCTTAATCTAGACTTTCATGTTGTTATGATTTATGTGCTAGTATACTTAGTGATCTAACTTTTTCTATCCATAGTAGCATAAAGTGAGCTATATTTTTATTTGTAGAGTTTGAGAATTGGTCTAGTTTTAGGGTCTCTATACACTTTGCTTAATTTTGATGGTAGAAAATTTTAAAAATAGTTATGATTCATGGAACCACTAGTACTTGTGCTTCTAAGGTGATTTCTTATTTACATTTTGGTTACTGGAGAAACTTAGATCATATAAGCTCATTTGGAAAAATCAAGGTCCCTATACATGTTTTAGTGCTTCATCCTATAAGCACTAATGGTTGTAGTGCTTCATTTCATAAGCACCAAATATATATATATATATATATATAATAGATAAAAAATAGTTATCATGAGTGGAAACTAACAAGTTACCCCTTTGAGATCGAGTTAGGTTACTAGGAAAATAATTATTATGTTTCTCTTGATCCGAGCAATACTGTAAGACCTTGTGTAGTTTGAGAGGGATGAACCATGCGTGTAGCAAGTAAGCGCCTATCGCCAAAAGTACAAGAAATATGGTTAGATGATGACTTGACTAGACTTGAAGATTGATACTTGAAAAAATTAGGTCACTCATCTCACCGAGCACGAAGAACTTTTACTTAGGTCATTCTCCAAAATTCTTTTATCATGCTCATCAATGAAACTATATGATAGGATTAATTTCATTCACTAGGAATTATGATGCACCTTATTGCCACATGAATTTAGATTGTAAGTTTTTGCTTAAGGACAAGCAAAGGTTTAAGTCTGGGGGTATTATGTGCATAGATTATATATGATTTTAGACATTATTTGTTGCACATCTACTTGTATTTCACTGAGTATGATCTACATTATCGCACCCTATCTCATATTATTGTCATGCTTTTACTCCTTTAATTCGAAGATCTTCTCTCTTTGTATTTTCATTGACAGAACGCAATTTGGAGCTAAAATGAAGCAAAATGAACATTAGAGCCAGCTTGGGGAGAAAACTAGCAAGCATAGTCGTACCTCTTCAAGGCACGATCGCGCCATCTCAAGCCAAGCAGGGTCATGCCTCATAGGCACGATTGTGCTTCATATGTCTGTTCCTCACAGCACCTCCTATGAGCATGCTGTGCCCAAAGGCACGACCATGCCTCTTCAGAAGCTCCACTCAACATTTCTAGAGACTCCCATGACTAGGCCATGCTCAAAGGTACAACCGTGCTTCTTCCAACCGTGCCACCAGCAAAATTCAGTAGATCCCATGACTGGGTCATGCCAAAAGGCATGACCGTGCTTCTTCCAAACGTGCAACCATCATAATCAAGAAGACCCCATGGCTGGGTCATGCCAAAAGGCACGACCGTGCTTTGTCCCCATGCCTTCGATGCCACACTTCTCCTCCCATCCTCAACGCCGGCTACTTCTACACCGCAAGCCATCCACTGAAGAGGTTAAGGGGCATCCCTTCCTTCGGCGATCTCTCCACTTAGGAAGGGGGATCCCTACCTAATTTCCTCATCTCCATCATCGAGGTTTGCGACGCCATCTCCCATCAACCGCACACCACCATTAGAGAAGCAAGGGGCGTCCCTACTTCATCCACACACCGCCTCCATTGCTCTTCTTCACCAGATCTAGATGACAAAATCTCCATCAAACCATTTATCATCACCGAACAACATCTCCACTTCTCCGATTGCACATAGTTCCGATCAAGATGTGGCCATGATCGACCATCTAAAGCAAGCTTGGGTTTAATCTCTCCTATGTTTTGTTTGTTCTTCATTGATGGTTGATTGCTTGTATGAGTCCATTCTTGTTGATTGAATGTATTAGACTTTAATTCCATGTTCAAGACTTCATACATTAGAGTTGAATTGGTGGGAGCTTGCCAAGTGTTTGATGAAATTCCTGAATACACTTTCCTTCCATTTTGTTGCTTTGGTTAATTGTTACTTTGTTAGATTGTTAGGTGTTTGTGGATCAGTTTAGTGTAATTTGTTTTTGTTGCTTTGGTTTTTGAATGTAATAGATTTGAGTTCCATGTTTAGGATTCTATGCTCTAGTTTTCATTAATTGCTTTACTTTATGTTGTTTTCAATTTACTTGCAATTGTAGTTTAGGTTAGACTAGATTTCCTTTACTTGCATTGTCTTTCGTTTATTAGGGTTAGTTTCAAACTTGCATTGTTTCTCATTTCTTAGTCTTAGCACTCAAAATATAAACCCCCCATTTAATATCAAAAACCCAAAACATTACATTTGCAAATAAACTTGATCTTAGGATTACCATGCATTGTCTACATTCGTTGGGAGACGACCCAAGTTACCCTATACTATATTAATGTAGAGGGGTTTGGTATTCATTTTAATTGTAATTGTGTAGTATGACATATATGATCTATCATGTCTCCCATTTGCCTATTTTCCATGGACAAGTAATGCCAAAGGGGCACGACCGTGTCTTTTGCCTTGAGATTCCCACGACACAGTTGTGACTCATATGCATGACCGTGTGGCGATGTGACATGGCTGTAGGGCCTATAAAAAGGGGTCAAGATCCCCTTTTCAAGGGAAGGAAAGGTTTCCCCTTTGTGGGAACCTACGAGGTCCATTTCCTAGTGGATTTCAATGATCTGTCCACCTATAGAGCAAGGAATTCATCCAAGAAGTTTGACAAAGCATTGATAAGCATCTCTTCTTCTCTATTAGTCTTGGAATTGTAAGAATGCTTCATATCTTGTCTCTTGGTTGTATTCTTCTTGCTGTGGAGTAGATTTCCTAGATTCTAGGATATAGGGAGTATTTGTGATGGGATGTTGATGTATGAACTATAAATTTGCTAATTTCCTTGTTCAATGGCATGTTTAGGACTTGCTTCATGTGTATGATGTCTTATTTGAGTTTGATGGAATGTGTGTGTGAAGTGTATGCATGTGGATATGAAGGATTGTCACCATGTAGAGGAGATACTTTGGATTGTATATCTGGGGATCCCTTAGTTACATAGGGTAATCCTTTAGCCAAACTTTCCAAAATAATCGACTTGAAATGAGGGCTAATTCTCCATAAGAGATTAGCTAAATAAAGTTTAATGGATTTTTACCATTCAATGTTAGAAAGTGACTTGTATAATCTAAATTGTATTGCCGGGGAGCCTTTAGTGAAAGAGAGTTATCCTTTAACCAGACTTTTTATATTACCTCTTCTACTTAATAGCATTGGAAGAAAATGGTGTAAGCACTCTGGTGTATCTTTCTTGGGTTCTTACTAGTAATTTGGTTAATAAATATGGAGGGTAAAGGGGAATGAACAATCCATAGTATATCAACTAGCATCATGATGAAACTGAAATCCTAGAATCGCTTTCCCAAACCAACCTCACTCTCTCACACTCTCTCTCTCTTTCTCAACCTTTAGTTCTTAAGTTTTCACAACCTTCAATTGTTAAGATAACTTATTTTTTGGACTCACTAGTGCTTGATCAATAGTCCCTATGTATCGATATTTTTTATTACTTGCTAACTTTACCGTGCACTTGCGCTGAGATAATAAGTTTTTGGCGTCATTGTCAGGTATTATTTTAGATTAACATTTGTGATAAGCAATTTAGTTACTCTAGACACTTTTGTTTTGTTAATAAATTTCTACATTTACTTGTTTTGTGAATAGTTTTGCAGTTTACTTTCTTTCTTCAATTTTGCATTTACTTTTATGTAAATAATTCTATCTTGAACTTGATTTGAAAGAGATTTGGATTTGTTCTTTTGTATGTGAAGGGATAATTTTGCAAGAGATCTTTTGCTTGTTGATCCTTAGATTGACAAAACATTAAGAGGAAGAAGAAATCTACAAAGATAGTTGGAAGAAGAACAAGTTCAGTCTACCATGACAAATAAACCTCTGAAAGGCTATGCAGTACCTTATGAAAGGGGCCTAAGTTCTAACATCACCAGACCTTCTATTGAGGCCACTAATTTTGAGATCAAACCCGTTGTCATTTCTATGGTAAACAAAACCAGTATGGGGGAGGACCAATTGAAAACCCCAATCAACACTTGGAAATTTCCTATGAGATCTGTGGAACCATGAAGATTAATGGAGTTTCAGCGGAAGTTATTAGATTAATGTTATTTGGATTTTCATTAAGGGATCGAGAAAAAGCATGACTCAACTTCTTGCCTACCAACAGTATTACAACTTGGGAGCAGTGTGAACAAATGTTCTTGGAGAAATTTACGCTCCAAGTAAAACTGAACAAATGAAGAATCTGATTGCAAGCTTCATGCAAAAAGATGGAGAATTCCTATATGAAGCTTGGGATAGATTTAAGGGTCTTCTTCAATAATGATCTCACCATGGACTGGAGAAATGACTAGTTATCCACACTTTTTATAATGAAATCAGTTATCAAACGAAGGTGTCCTTGGATTCTGTAGCTAGCGAAGCTCAAATGAACAAGGACCTTGATGAAGCTGAGGAGATAATTGAAAGTGTTACATTAAATCATCATCAATGGGCATCGGAGAGAAGCGACTCCATCAAAATTTTCAAAAGACATGATATGAATACATTGGACTTAATCTCTGCAAAGATGGATGCTTTCACCAAAAGATTTGATTCAATGAATGTTAATTCGGTTAATGCGATGATTTCAAGTTGTGAGATATGTGGTGATACTGAGCACACAAAGGAAGCTTGCCAAATTGGAGCAATTTCTATACAATTGGCTCAACTTGAACATATTGATGCAATTGGAAACTTCAACCAAAGATCCAATAATCCTAGATGGAAGAATCAGCCAAACTTCTCTTACTGCAACAATCTAGATCAGATGGGGCAATCATCCGGCTTCCAACAAAATTCACAGCACTTGAGAATATAGAAACTTTTTGAGGAGATTCAAGCTACTCAATTGGAGATGAAAAATGATATCAAAAAACTTTGTGGAAAAATGGACAACACTGAAAATCATTTAAAGATTCTTGATAATCAAGTTACACAAGTAGCTAGCTCTTCTTCAAGACCTCAATGGTCATTTCTGAGAAAGCCTTAACAAACTCTATTGAGCATTGCAATATTATTGAGCTAAGAAGTTGACGAACCTTGAGAGAACCCCAAGTGTTTACTATAAAGAAAGGGATCAAAAGCACGCTGATTAGAGAGCCAACTCTTTCCTTCTCACATAATGAACATATACAAGAGGAAATTGAGAACAATGAACCAATTGAGAGAACCCCTGTGGGGAGATATGTGCCATCAATTCTCTTTCCTCAACAAATATCCATGGCAAAGAAAGATGAAGAGTTTGATAAGTTTCTAGAAAAAAATAAAGAACTATACATTGAGATTCCCCTCAGTGATGCCTTACAACAATTTCCCAAATTTACCAAATTCATGAGGAAAATCATTTCAAACCAATGCAAGAAAGATGGGTATGAGACTACAGCCTTAACTGAGGAGTGTAGTGCTTTTCTTCTAAACACACTACCATAAAAGCTCAAGGATCCAGGGAGTTTTTTTTATCCCTTGCAGAATTGGCACAACCGAGATTGATAAAGCTTTTTGTGATGTAGGAGCAAGTGTTAGTCTCATCCTATTTTCTATTTGTAAGAGACTTAATGATCTCAAATTGACCACCATGACACTTGGGTATTATTGACTATTCTTGTGGATACCCTATGGTATTATTGAAGATGTGCTAGTAGAAGTAGGGGGTTCATAGTCCCTACTGATTTTGTGGTTTAGACATGGAGGAAGACCTAAAGATCACAATAATTTTGGGAAGGTCTTTCCTTGCCATGGCCAGAGAAATAATAGATGTCAAGAATCACAAGATCCAATTGGAAGTGGGCAAAGACACTATTGAATTTGATTTATCTAAGGCCACTAATACATTTTCTTCTGTTAAAATTTTGTGCTGCAAGTTGGATGGACTACAACTAGAGAAAAAGAAATGCCAACCCAACGGTAGACCATTGAACGTAGCATCGAGTCCGGCAAGTACATGCCCAAGACGAAAAAAGACAAATATATCATCCCGACAAGAGCCTGAATGAAGGAAGGGCTTGAAGTCCCAACTTTCCATAATGGAGGGGGACACAACAACCCCTTCAAGGCAAAGGCTCCAAGTTGAGCCATGGCAGGAGTCAAGCTCGTGACTTAAACAAGCGCTTCTTGGGAGGCAACCCAAGGGTTTATTTTTCTATTTTTGTTTTTTGTTTTTAGTTACTTTATTATTTTAGTCTTCTTTTTGTTTTCTTTTCCAGATTGAACTCCTCTACGAGCTGGCCATGGGACTTGACACGGGCATGAAAAAGTTTTGAAGAAAAATTGAAGTTTGATCGTGCCCAAAAGGTATGGTCGTGCCTCAATAGTTGCACGTGCCAGAACCAACGAAGGCAAGACTGTGTGGTTTCACATGGTCGTGCCTGAAAGAGAAAAAGTGCCATAACCAACCATGGTAGGGTCATGTGGTTTCACACGGTTGTGCTTCGTCTAGTGAAGCCACCAGATCAAGCCACGATATGGCCGTGTTTTTTTTTCACACGGTCGTGTCCACAGAAGCAGTTCCTATGGCATTCGCAAACACGCCCATGCCTTTGAAGGCTAGAATTCCAGAACACACCATGGTGTGCCCGTGTCTTTTGACACGACCGTGCAAATCCAGAGGAAGAAGCTTAGCAGCCAAGACATGACTGTGTTCTTTTACACTAGACCATGAAAAAAAAACTTAGTCATGTCTATCGACACGACCATGTGAAAACTCCTGAAAGCCACAGTAGCCATCATGACGAGGTCGTGCCTTTTGGCACGACCATGTGGCGTGACACTTTGGGTATTAAGACCCCTAAGCATGGCCCATGCTTCCCATTCACATGGCTGTGCCTCCCTTTTTCCACCCCCTTCTTTTTCTCTCTTCCGAATTTTCTCTCCTTCTCTCCTCCAAACCAAGATCTAAGCTCCTTCCTTCCTTACCTCTCCTAGATCTCTTTTCCAAGGCAAAATCCAACCTCCTCCCCTCCTCAATTCTTCACCAATTTCTTCAAAGAAGAATCTTCTCCTTCCCTCAAACCCTCTTCTTCAAGACTTCTCCCAATGATCTTCCCTCTTCAAGATCTCCCATCTCCTTTCTTGAATTCCTCTCTTCAAGATCCCAGGATTTCCCATCTCTCTTCTTCCCCTTTATGGCTTTCTTTCAAATATCTAAGATCTCTAGATCTCAAGACTTCAAGATCTCTCCTCTCTTGCTTTCTTTTCCCCCACAAGAAACCAATCACCCATCTTTCACTTATGACCTTACAACATGGTGAAGCGATTTAGTAAAAGTGGTGCATCTAGCGGAGGAGATGACCACAAAAAAGAAAAAGGAAAGGCAATCGATAAAGGGAAGACCACTGACAAAGGGAATCGTCGAGCACGCGACGAAGGTAACGAGAATTCTTATGGTATACTTTTTTTAAATGATGAGCAAAAAAGCTACATTTGATGTTCTTATCACTCAAAAATTGATTTGTACTTGATAACTTGACAATTATACTTTAGATATCTTTGGAAGTGGAAATGATGTCGATTGGATGATTAGCAATTTAGGTTGGAATGATTTGATGAGTATTTGTTACCCAACTTATCCTAGAATCTCTTGAATTCCTAAGCTCAATAGAGACCTACTTTACTTTCAATAGTGAAACCAAGGGGAGATTAGTTTTCTCTTAATGAATCATGACTATGGTGGTCTCTTTATAATTTTAATAATTATTTTGGTTGCCTGTTGAGGGATCTCATAGGTTTGATTGTTCTTTTAATAGTGATAAATTTTGGAGTGATATTTCTGAGACAAATGAACCCTACTCGTTCCAAGGCCTTGTTTCTTCAAAACCTAGTTTTTTGCTACCTCCACCGCGTTATGAGTAAGACCATCTTTGGTAATGGTGATAGCGACGGTGTGGTTTGGAAAATAATACTTTATTTCTTTTGGGCCATGTTGAATGAAATCAAATTTGTTTCAGATTTCCATTTTCTTCATAACCTAGCGAGGTCCGGTAAGGCATTTTCGGGTACAATTGTATTTGGCAGGTTCATTACATACATCGCTGCAAACTTAGGGTGCGAGCTATTTGGGTTAGATGTTGTACATGGTAGCTCCAAGATTGATATTGATACTTGTGTGGTGATGAAAATGATTTGTCTGGAAGAAAGAGGGTATTACTTTATTAGGAAAAATTGATTCCCCCTTCTCCTACCTTACCCTGAACGCACTACAATTAGAAATCCCGCCAACTAAATCATTAAAAACATTGCACCCGAACACGTCCCCACTCTAAAAGACCATTCGGAACCCTCTTCCTCTAGATATGAGGCGACTAGACACTCTTTCTCTTATGGTGATACGACTCAGTCTGGATTTGACTTTTCTGACTTCCATGCCTCTTTGGACACTCTTCATGAGGAGCATGTTTCCCACCAACAAATGTTAGAAGGGCATGTTGCTTTGACTCAAGGTCAGTTCCAAGAGGTACAAGAGTACTTTAGGAAGACAAAGGAGTTACAAGGCCTTGTATCTAATTTCTTTTATCATCAATACTGAGAGTGGGCAAGGGAGGAGGAATTTGGAAGATCATTGGATGTGACGAGAAGCAGGTTGCTAGTCTTTATCAGTATCATGAGCATCTTGGTAACTTGCCCATGTACCTAGATTTCCTCCTAGCTCTCGTCCATCCTATTGAGTTTCGCTTCATTGGGATAATGAAATGTCCAAGTCTAAGGGGTTGTATATATGTACATATTATTGTTTCATTCTTGTTTTTGCATTTGTTTCAGTTTGATTTATTTTTGCATGTGTGAGTTAGTTTATTTTGATTCTGAATTATTTTTGTGGCATGTCAGTTGCATCATCATCATATTATAGCATGGCTTGTCCTTCTTTCAAAAGAGCTAGCACACTTGTTCTAGATTTTCATATTATTGAGATTTATGTGCTAGTATGTTTAGTGATATACTTTTTCCTATCTGTAGTTATATAAAGTGAGCTATGTTTTTATTGAATGTATTTGCGAATAGGCCTAGTTTTACGATCTCTCTACACTTTACTTAATTTTGATGGTAGAAAATTCTGAAAATAGTAATGATTCATAGAACCACTAGTACATGTGCTTTTAAGATGATTTCTCATTTATATTTTGGTTATTAAAGAAATTCAGATCATGTCAACTCATTTAAAAAAATTAAGGTCCCTACACTTGTTCTAGTGCTCCATCTTAAAAGCACCACTAGTCTTAGTGCTTCATTTCATAAGCACAAAAATAAAATAAAAAGAGTAATAATAAAAAAAAAAGAGAATTCATGAAAATAAGGAAGAAAGAGAAAAAAAAAGAGAAAAGAGAAGAAAATAAAAAATAAAGAGAAAATTAAATAAATAAAAAACATAAGTGAAAGAAAAAAAAGAAAAAAAAAGAATAAGAATAAGAAGATAAAAGAAAGAAAAAGAAAGATAAAAGAAAAATATATAATAAAAAAATAAGAGGAAAAAAAGAAAAAAAAAGAGAAAGAAAAAATGAACTAGAAAAGAAAAACATAAGAAAAAAGACAATGAATATAAAGAAAAAAAATTTAAAAAGAGAAAAATATAAAAGAATGAAGAAAAAATAAAAGAAGAAAAAGAGAGAAAAATAAAGAAGAAAAAATAAAAATATGAATAAAATAATAAAAAAAAAGATAAAAAGAAAAGATAAATAATAAAAAGAAAATATATATATATATATATAATGGCGTCGTTGATTATATATGTTTTTAGACATTGTTTATTGCACATCTACTTGTATTTCACTAAATATGATCTATATTATCACACTTTATCTCATATTATTGTCATGCTTTTACTCTTTTAGTTCAAAGATCTGCCCTCTTTGTATTTTCATTGACAGAACGTAATTTGGAGCTAAAATTGAGCAAAATGGACATTGAAGCAAGCTTAGGGAGCAAAACCAGCAAGCATGGTCATGCCTCTTCAAGGCACAACAATTTCATCCCAAGCCAAGCAAGGTCGTGCTTCATTAGTCGCTTCCCACAACACCTCCCATGAGCAGGTCTTGCCTCCTTAGTAGCTTCCATCAGAATTTCCAGCAATCCTCACGACACGACCGTGCCTCATCGACCATGCCTCTTCAAAAGATATCCTCATTTATTCCAATAGCTCCCACGGTCAGGTCGTTGCACAATCGTGTCTCCTTTTAGCTTATTTGTCGCATCCAGGTTATGCCCATGTGGCTAATGTGTATAGATTATATATACTTTTATGCATTGTTTGACGCATATCTTGTATTCATCGATTAAGATCTACATTATCGCACCCTATTTCATCATATTGTCATTCTTTCACTCTATTTTATTCGAAGATCTGCTCTTTCTCTATTTTCATTGACAGGATGCGTTTGGAGCAAAAATAGAGCTAAAATGAACATTAGAGCAACAAAGGAGAGCCCCTGCTTCAGCCAGGGTCATGCCTCACAGGCACGATCGTTCCCTAGCTTTAGCCAAGCCATGCCAGGAGGGCACGACCATGCCTCAGCTTCACTAGGTCGTGCCAGGAGGGCATGGTTGTGCCCTTGCTTCAGCCAGGCTATGCCAAGAGGGCATGATCGTGTCCCTGCTCCAGCAAAACCCATGCTAGGGTCGTGCTAGGAGGGCATGGCCATGTCCCTACTCTAGAAAAACTCATGCTAGGGTCATGTCAGGAGGGCACAATCGTGCTTCATCAGAGGAACAGCTCCGTCTTCATGCCAAGGTTGTGCCTAAAGGCATAGTTATGCATCAGGTCCAAGGCTTCACACGGCCCAGCCGTGCCTCAACTAGAGCCCCCTCTTACATGATCTAGCCATGCCTGTAAGGCACGGCCATGTGGCCCAAAAAGTAGGGGTTGTGCCCCCACTATAAAAGGGGTCTTTTCATCCCTTTTTCCCATCTTGGGTTTGGGGTTCATCTCCTCTCCTTGGGGAAGGGTTCTCCCTTTAGGGGAAAATCCTAAAGCTTCCATCTCCATCCATCTTGATGATCCGTCCACTTTCGGAGCAAGGAGACATCCCAAAGACGTTGGCAATCTCCTCGATAAGTATCTCTTCTCCTCATATCTCAGATTTTGGATTGTAATAATGCTATATTTCGTGTCTTTGGTTTGTTCTTCCTTTTTCATGGAGTAATCTACAAGCTCTAGGATGTAGGGAGTAATTATAATGTGACATTGATGTATGAAATATATATGTGTCAATTTCCTTGTTCTATTATGTATTCATGAATTGTTCTATATGTGTTGTGTCTTGTATGTGTTTGATGAAATGTGTGAATGGTGTAAGCATGTAGATGTGAAGGATTGGTCACCATGTAGAGGAGGTACTTTGGATTATATAATCGAGGGGCCCTTATTGATAGAGGGTATCCCTTTAACTGGACTTTTCAGAGTCAACACCTTGAATTGGGGGATAATCCTCCACAAGAGATTAGCTAACTAGAGCTTAATAGGTTTACACTAATTTAATGTTAGGAAGTAACTTGTGTAATGTAGCGATTATATAACCGGGGGGCCCTCGAGTATCCCTTTAATCGGACTTTCTATGTTACCTCTTATACTTAGTAACATTGAATGAGAATGGTGTAAACACTCCGGTGTAGCCTTTAATTCTCATTAGGAAGTAACTAAGATAACTCTAACGATTATATGATCGAGGAGCCCTTAGTGACAGAGGGTATCCCTTTAACCGAACTCTCTAAAGTTATTCCTTTACTAAATGATGTTAGAATAATTATAGCTCACCAGTAATTTAGTTAGAATCTCTACAAGATCATAAACACAGAGGATAAGGAGGTGAACATGTACTAGGAACATTAACTAGCATCATGATGAAACTGAAATCATAGAATCCATCTCCCTAAGCTCACCCCCTCTCAAGACTCTCTCTCTCTCTTTCTCTCAACCTTCTCTTAACTCTCTCTCTCTCTCTCTAAATCTCTAGTTCTCAAGACTCAACCAAACCTCGATTATCTAGATAACTTATTTTGTGAAATCACTAGTGCTTAATTAACAGTCCCTGTGGATCGATATTTTTATTACTGACGACATAGTCATGCACTTGCGGCTTCATAACAAGTTTTTAGCGTCGTTATCGAGGACTATTTTTGATTAAAATTAGTTGACTAGCAATTTAGTTACTCTAGATACTTTTCTTTTTGTTAATAAATTCTACATTTTCTTCCTTATTTTTAATTCTACATTTTCTTTCTTGCTATTTAACTTCTGCATTTTTATTTTTCTAATAATTTTGTTTTGTAGGTGATTGTGATTATTTTCAAAAACCTACTATTTTTTTTACATTACATATGGAGCTTTGAAATGGAAAACAGACCTTTGAAAGAATTTTCACACCCATATCTACTAGAGCAAGATCACCCATTGTGCAACCTCATATCGATGCTGTGAATTTCTAACTTACCCCAGCATTAATTTTCATAATACAAGCTCATAAATTTGGAAAAGAAAATTTAGAAAACCCATATTTACACCTTGAGGTATTTCAAGAATATTACAATATGGTGAATTGTGAAGGAATCTCAGCAAATGTCATTCGGTTGATGGCATTTCTTTTCAGTATCAAGGATAAAGCAAGAATTTGGTTATATTCTCTCCCTCCATAAAGCATCACAAGCTGGGAACAACTAGAGCAACAGTTTCTGAATCACTTTTTCCCTCCAAGTAGGACGACGTATATGAGGAATAGAATCACAAGTTTTGCTCAGATAGATGGAGAATCATTATTTGAAGCATGGGACAGATTTAAGTGTTTATTGCGACAATGTCCTCATCATAGTTTAGAAGAATGGTTGATAGTGCATATATTCTATATGGGGATTTCTTTCTCAAACAAGACATTATTGGATTCATCAACAAGAGGTTCTTTGATGAATAAAAGTTTGAATGAAGCATATGCCTTAATTGATCAAGTGACACTAAACCTCCAAGAGTAGTCAAACAAAAATTGGATGGAATCTTCCCCGAATATCCCAGAGATACGAGCCAATAATACAAATGTGACTGTCACACAAGAATTGTTACAACCACCCAAGAATTTTGAAAACTGTATAGAAAATTTCATCAAATCATAGAACGAGTGGTCCAAACAGTTAGAGGCAAGAACAGAGAGGTATACTTCATAGTACAATGGTTCTTTGTTACAACCCTCAGATAAATATCTCTCTCCAACCAAAATAAAGTCTAGTGCAGATTTTAATGCTATCAAGTTGAGAAAGGAGAGAGATATGAATAAAAATGAAGAAAAGAACATTAGAGAACCACGACAACTCAACTCCTTCACTTCAGTAAGAGTCTATAGATCACCTGTTCCATTCCCTCAATGGTTGGTTACAACAAAGTTAGATGAGCACTTTGGACTTCCGTCACATACTCTAAAGTTAATGCTTCCACTTAGAACTTATATACCACCAGTCCCTTTTCCACAAAGGCTAGTGAAAGCCAAGAAATATGAAGAATGTGATAAATTTTGTGATGATGATATGGTGGCGTGCAAATTTCTGAACTCTAATGTTACTGAGGTTACAAGTGGTTATAATATTATGGATGTTACTAATGATGATGTGGTGGCTTGCAATTTTTTAGATTTTCCTCCCGGGATTGTAATTATTAATGATGATATAGAGTTTTCTAATGATGACTATGATGAGAATGATCAATTTAAGATTGCCAACGAAGATGTTGATTCCCCTGTGGAAGATATTGATATCAATGTACTCTTTACCAATTGTTATGATGTTGTGGATAGAAGTATAGAGACTTGTGCTATGGAAGCAAAGCCCCAAGAATCACTTCCTTTGATTGCACAAACACTAGACATTATGGAGATTTCAAGGAATGAAATTGTTGATAACCAAAGTGTAGGGACTTTTGCAGACGAGACAAAGCCCCAAGAATCATGACCTTTAGAGGCTCCACCATTTGATCTAGAGCTAGAATCCTTACTAAACCAAGAGGAAGTCGCACCAACTTGTTTGGAATCTTTAGATACCTTTCAACACTACAAGGTTAGTATTTCTTGTGATCTTTTAGAAAATCTGATAGAGGTACTTGTAATGGATTTTGTTGAATGTGATTCAATTGTTGATATATGCTTAGTTAGACTTAATTTGGTTCTAGTACTTATCTCACATGCGGTTGGGAGGTGTGCTCTTTCTTTGGGTGTGTAGGTTTTGATAAGGTCTGGAACTGGATGCTTCGACTGAACCTTCTCCGATCTCCAGAAAGAACATTCGAGGAGAAGAAGAAGGAGGGAGTGGTGCTTCATGATATGAATTCCACGATGATAGTTCTCTCCAAAATTTGGGCCATGATCAAGAAAATACAAAAATATCTTACTCAGCCATGAGCGAGGTTTAGATGAACGTAATAAGGGGTCGAGCTAATGACCTAAAACAAGTGCTTCTTGGGAGGCAACCCAAGTTCTTTCTTGTTTTCATTTATGTTTTTTATTTTATTCCATAGTTTTAACTCTTTTGTTTGTTTAATTTTAGGGTTAATAACATCCACGAGCTAGCCATGATGTCACGGGCGTGGAATAATTTTGAGGAGAAAAAAATTGAAGACAAGTCGTGCCTTGAAAAGGCACGACTATGTGAGTTTATGCAACCGACGCACGATCGTGTCTCATGAGACACGGCCGTGTCTCACACCCTAGAGTAAAGCACGACATGGCCATGTCATTTAACATGGTCGTGTCCATCACTTAGAAGAAAATCTCGGCGAGGCCGTGTCAATTAGACATGACCATGTTCAATACCCAGAAGAAAACACGCCAAGGTCGTGTCAATTGGCACGGTCGTGCCGATTACCCAAAGAAAACCCATGGTGAGGTTGTGTCTCTAGACACGGCCATGTGAGACATCTGTCCAGGCGAGGCCGTGCCAAATAGGCACGACCATGCCTCCTTCTCTGGATGAAAGTTGAACCCGTGTCTCACTGCACACTCTTCTTCAAACAACTATAACTCTTGATCGAAGATGAAGTGCGGGATGTATAACTACTAAAATTGAAGATATCTTAAAGATCTACAATATGGTTCCAAACTCACCGTCTCAGACTCAAAAATGTCATTGAAGAGAAGCACGCAACAAAGGTAACGATTCTAACCCCTCCTTTTGGAATCATTTTCTATATGATGACTAATCATAGAACTTGTCATGATATCCTTGTTATAATGGAACTTGTCAATACTTGATATTTAGACAACCATGATTTGACTAGTCCTAGCCTTAAGGATGGTATGGATTAATTGATAAGTCAAGTAGGATAGATTGAATTGATGAGTATGACGTATCCTACTTAACTTAATATTACCCTTAAAATTTTGGAGATTCGGTGGAAGTTAACATTGTCCAAGGTATTAGATGTAAAAAAAGTTAAATTATTCTTAGATTGTTTATCAATTAGTATCATACGACCTTAGATGGATTTTATTTTAATATGACTTTCAAGTATCTTGTTTTAAAGACTATTATCATTTGAGGATTGATTTCCACCATAGCCTGTACCCTTGACCTTGATTTAATTATGATGTGAGAAAGCTAGAGGTAGCCTGAGGATGAATGTGTAGGATTGTATTGTTATGTAATTTCTAGAAATGGTGACTCTTACTACATGATTTATATTTACCCCATCTCTCATGCCCCCACCTACCCATCCACGTGTACCCATATCCAGATATTATTTTCTTTTTCTAGCTATTTTGCAGGGTATTCGGCATATGATTTCTCATACAAGATGATTCACTCTCTCCACCATTAAAAAAGGAATGAACCTTTAAGGAGAAGTAACACCGACAGTGGGATGATCCATACAATTGTCACACATCATATGGTAATCTCCCTAAATTCTCTCTTTTTCCCACTCCCTCCATAATATATATTTTGCATTCATTAGGGACAATGAAGAATTTAAGTTTGGGGACATTTGTTTGTTAGTTAGTTGTTCTTAGTTTAGATTTTGCTAGTTTTTGTCATTTTTCTTTTTGCATAATAAATTTTTCTAGTAGCATCATCTTCACATTACAGCATGACTTATTTTCTTGTGAAAATTCTAGCACGCTTGTATCTAGACTTTTATATGTTGTGATGTATGTGCTAGTATGTTTAGTGATCTAATTTTTTCTATCCATAGTAGCATGAAGTGAGCTATGTTTTTCTTTGAAAAGGTTGAGAATTTGCTTGGTTTTAGGATCTCTTTATACTATGCTTGACTTTGACAGTAGATACATATGAAAATAGTCATGATTCATATAACTGGACTAGTACTTTTGTTTCTAAGATAATTTTTTAACTACATTTTGGTTACTAGAAAAACTCGGATCATGACAACTCATTTGGAAAAACAAAAATCTCTTTTACTTATTCTAGTGCTACAAAAAAAAAACATGATGGAATAAGGGAATAAAAATAATTGTCGTGAGTCAAAATCAAAAAATTACCCCTTTGAGACCGAGTTAGGTTATTGGGAAATAACTATTATGTTTCACTTGGTCTGAACTATCCTTTGAGACCTTGTGTAGTTTAAAAAAGATGAACCATGCATGTGGCAGGTAAGTGCCTATCGCCGAAAGCATAAGGAACACGGTTAGATGATGAATTGACTAGGCTTGGAATTGAAACTTAAATTGTTAAGCCACTCATCTCACTAAGCATAGAGAACTTTAACTTAGGCCATTCTTAAACTTTGTATCATGCTCACCAATGAAACTATAGGATATGACTAACATGACACACTAGGGATTATGATGCATCTCATTACCACATGAATCTAGATTACAGGTTTTTGCTTGAGGACAAGAAAAGGTTTAAGTGTGATGTGTGTAGATGTAAAATACGAGAAAAATTAAAATAAAATAGTGGAAAATTTTTGGAGTATTATGAAATTTTCTGGGATTTATTTGGAAACCTATGGAGTAGTTTTTGGTGTTATTGGGGGATTAATTTGGG
>JBBUKS010000044.1:2859578-2893343 GCA_038050645.1 Hedychium gardnerianum
TTAGAATTTGCTAACAAATTAGGGAATTTTTCAAAAATAAAAATTCTTAAAAATTCAAAATCTTTCAAAATTGAAATTTCCTAAAAAATTAAGAAACTTTCCAAAATTAGAAATTCCTTAAAAATTAGGAAAATTTTCAGAAATAATTTATGACCAACTACGACTCGTAAAATAATTTTTACGATTATGTCGAAGTACGATCAGACTCTGATACCACTGTTGTAGAGTCTGATGTAGTGTGTGCTTAACACGTTTCGTAAAAACATGCACAGCGAAAGCAAAGATAGTAAATAAATCTAATTTATTACAGAACACACATCACATGCATACATGATTACATTTATATAGACATAATCATAAAATAAAAACTTTAAGAATACTAATTATTCTAGGTATACCTAAGGGATGATACGAAGGGGAAAGGACATCAACGAGCGACGTTGTCGAACCTCGCCTATATTCATATCCACGTCGAGTTCTTCAAAACAACTCCGTGAGCAACAAGATTCGCCTCTGATTGGTACTAGCCAAGCGTGGAGGCGACGCGATCAAAAGTAAGGAAGTTTGAGGAAGAATAACTTCTTCCTTGGCTTGGGTTGGCTACAGTAGCAAAAGGAAAAGGAGTTTCCTTTTACTTTTGTTCGGCAGGAGAGAGAAGTTAGATTTTAAAACCAATTTTTTTGAACGAATACTAATTATCTCTCTTCATCTATATCCTTTATATAGACCTCTTATTGAGTTTGAATCCAAATTTAAAACCCATATCCAATAACCCTTTAACCCATACCATTAACTTAAGTTTGGTTCAAAACCAAACTAAGTTGGTTCAAGAACCAAACCAATTGGTTCAAGATCCAAACCAAGTTTAATTTAAACCAAACCAATTTGATTTATAATTAAACCAAACAAGGCTCAATTCGTCTTCAAAAGGACTTGGCTCATCCACGCTTCCATCACGATAAAATATCTTTCATATTTGCCTTCGTCTGGTCCAACCAGATATTATATCTCTTGATCTGATAATTGAATTCTCAAACTCATTTTATATCTTTTAGATACTCATAGTGCGTGTGACCCAATAGGTTCCTGGTTTATCTTGGTCGTCCATAATTAACTATTTAATTATGGATCGATTATTAATGACACTTAGTAGTACATCATGATCCCCAATTAATCAAAAAATCATAGTTGATTCTAGAACTAATTCTGAACCCTTCAGCAGCTACAGTGAGTTGTGCCTCATTCCTTTCACTCGTCTTATACCCACTTAGTTCAGGACATAGTCTATGTGTCTATCCTCACTAGTCTGACTATGTCACACCTAGCCCAAGTAATATTAACTTGTCCTGTGGATTCAAATTACTCAGACATGTGTCCAAGAGTCACGTACTCTTGACATATGATGCTTTGGCCAAAGACTTTGAGTAATAATCCTGACAAGTAGCCATAGGGTATACGTCTCCTCGCAAGGAACAGTGAATCCTTTGTGGGTTATCCAAATACCTTCGGGCATTTCGACTTATACCCAATCATCTCGGGTTCACATCTCCATTGAGATGTTTCTCTTAAAATGTCAAAGAATAAACCTTCACGATCAAGGTGATCTGAATACCTTAAGTCGAAGGAAACTTGCACTCGAGCTGCAGTAAGGACTTCACAAGCATATTCACATATGTAGAGAACCATATGAAGCCTTACAGTAGGTCACTCCAATGAACTAATTATCATAACTAGCATCCACATTTAATTCTCGATATCCCAATATCTCTAGCTAGTGAATAACAGCTACTTGTTTAGATCAAGGAGTTTAACCCATGCTAGTCTCATAGAATTGATGATGCACGAATACATCAATTCGTCGACTGAGGAAGATTTCAATACATTCATAATTACACATGTAGAGACACTCACTAGTTGTGATCCAATCACAAGTTCTTTCATGCTGTGAATCGTATTGCGGACATTCAGTAAGTGAGTTTAAGACCTATTCAAACACATATAGAATGTGCGCACTCAAATAGTGATTCTTTATTTATCAAATAAATAGTATAAATCATAAGACGATTGCTTTAGGACATCTCTCAAATATAACATCCTCTCAGGAGAGTTTATCTTTTTGCCAAACATTCGGTCCTCCATGTCTGTTTGGACTCTGCTCAGCATCCGATCTTGACCTCTGGGACTTCTCGCTAGACATCTAGTCCTTGACCCGTCTAGACTTCTGCCTGGTATCCTCGACTCCCAGGGCTTCCCACCTAATATTCTCGACCCCTAGGACTTATGTCTGACATCCTCGATCTATCAAGACTTCTGTCTAGTCTCATTGACTAGAACTTCCTTGTCCAATCCACTTGACCAGGACTTCTTTGCGTAACCTCAACTAGGACTTGTACTTCACTTAAGATCACTTAAAATTTTCTGGTTGAGCTATCTGCGCACTCAGTCAAGCTCATTAGATAACAAAAAACTCCTTGACTTTGAACCTTTATCAATATCAAAAGACAAGTTTGATTAGTTAAGGCTTCCAACACCAACACTTTTGCACATGGTTGTTCAACCTCACGTTTAGCCAAACCCATATTGAATCCTCACTTTTGCATTAGTCCTATCCATGGAATGTATACCACATGTGTGTAAAAAAATCAATTGGTCTAGGAGTAAAAATCTTAGCAATGTTGATTAGTTAAGGCTTATCCATGGAATGTATACCACATGTCAAGCTCATTAGATAACAAAAAAATCCTTAACTTTAACCTTTGTCAATATTAAAAGACAAGTTTGATTAGTTAAGACTTCCAACACCAATAATTTTGCACATGGCTCACGTTTAGCCAAACCCATATTGAATCCTCACTTTTGCATTAGTCCTATCCATGGAACGTATACCACGTGTGTAAAAAAAATCAATTGGTCTAGGAGTAAAAATCTTAGCAATGTAGTCAAATGTTTATGTGATACTTGTTGTTCATAAGGTGTTTGTCGATGCAACTTTCTCGGCCTAATAAAGTCATTAGTATAACAATGTGGACCACAACTAGCAATTAGTTGATGCATCCATTCAAGTTAGTTGTCACTAACTTCTTGTAATCATCAGTTATTGACTCATGTTAACTCAGCCTTTTGAGTAAATAATATAGTTGAAATAAGTTAGGCCCTTTCTCTTAGGTATTTATAATTTATAGTAACTATCTTTAAGATATAACAACTTTTGATTTAAAATAGCACTCTAAATTTGAGTTCTCACAAACATTTAACATCTTAGCACTTTTAATTGGAGAGATGTTTGAGAATACAAGTCCTATATTAAAAATACATAGAAAAGATTATACATTTATATGATAAAAGATATATTCATTAGTATGAGACTTTTTGGATAGAGTCAGAAAATAAATCCATAAGAACTTTGACCTAAAATAGATAATATCATACCTTTGTGGAGATATATGAATTCTTTTGGTTTTAATAGAGGAGTGAACCCTAGGTGGTGAAAAGACAAGCAAGTGATGATTGAATGCTTGGTGGAAATCCTAGGAAGTGAATCCTAGGTGGTGAAAAGTCTTAAAAAAGAAGAATTATCTCTATTGACCAGATGCTTGAGGAGAGACCCAGAGCAAATCAAGAGTGACCGAATGCTTGAGGGAAAACTCAGACCATGAGAATAATGCTGGTCTGGATGAGGGGAGGCTTGGAGCATGAGAATAATGGTGGTCCGGATGAGGGGAGACCTGAAGCAGGTCAAGAGTAACCGAATGCTTGGGGAAAGGCCCGGAGCATAAGAAAGTGACCGGATGAGGGGAGACCTGAAGCATGTCAAGAGTAATCGGATGCTTAAGGGAAGGCCCGGAGCATGCCAAGAGTAATCGGATGCTTGAGGGAAGGCCCGGAGCATGTCAAGAGTAATCAGATGCTTGAGGGAAGGCCCGGAGCAAGTTAAAAGTGATCCGATAAGGGGAGGTTGGAGCAGGTTAAGAGTAATCGGATGCTTGAGGGAAGGCTCAGACCATGAAAATAATGATGATCCGGATGAGAGGAGGCCCGGAGCATAAGAATAATGGTGGTCCGGATGAGGGGAGGCTCAGAGCATGAGAATAATAGTGGTCCGGATGAGGGGCGACCCGAAGTAAGTTAAGAGTGACCGGATGTTTGAGGGAAGGCCCGAAGCAAGTCAAAAGTGATCGGATGAGAGGAGGCCCAGAGCAGGTCGACGGTGATCGGATACTTAAGGGAATACCTGGATCATGAAAATAATGGTAGTTCTTTGTTTAAGGGAAGGATTATTGAGAATACAATCAAAGTTCTATATTAAAAATACATGAAAAAATCATAAATTTATAAGAATATATCTCTATTTTCATGAGAGCTTTTGATTAGAGTCAAAAAATAAATTCATAAAAACTTAGTCTCAAAATAGATAATATCATACCCATTTGGTTATAATAAAAATAAAACTTAGAACCTAGTAAATAGTATTAGTAACGAAGGGTGGAAGTGCATAAAACTAAGAGGTGTGACTAATCAACTATTTCATTAGACTACATTAATAAAAAAATATATTTAACTTTAATTGGGCTCCAACCAATCCCAATTAGCTCTTGATCTGAAGCCCAAACTAGACTTGATGATGTCCAAATTGAAACATATGCAGTCAAATTGGCCAGACAAAAAAAACTAAGGGCCGGCCCATTGGGCCAAACCATATCAATGCTATCAAATTTTTAGGAATTATATCTTGACACTGTAGATAGAATTCTCATAACAATTTTATTTTTTATTTATTTATTTTTGTTTATATAATTTAAAATTTTTCATTAATATATTGAGTGACCCTGGGCGAGGCCTATCATAATTTCCTTTTAAAAAATAAAGAGATAAGAGGATAAGAGACATTATTATTGTATCCAAGGAACTTTGACCCTAAAGTTTGCACTATATAAGACACATGGGCCTTAAAGGTCTGCAACTACAGAGACAATGTGCTCTGTCCCTGTGTCTCACTCACATGATCACTATAAAGAAATTGGAGTTGATGGGAATGAGTTGGTCCTCTTTTGCTTTCTTGGCTTCTGTAGATGAATCAATTGATAGATACGAAGGCACTGAGATCATTCATTGCCTGCAATATGATAGCTAAGCTCCAAAGCAGAGTTAAAGCAAAGCTGCTGATAAAGGAGGAAGCTTTTTGGTAACACTCGACACAAAAGTTGGACAGTGTTTGTTGTTTTGCTCCATGGAATTGCATATATATTTATATTAGCAGTCCCACCAATCCAAAGTTCTAGTACTGCAAAAATGGATTCTTATGGGATATTTAGTTAATTAATGGATGATAAATTTATTATAATAAGATAAGAAGTATTTATTTTTTGGAAAAAAAAATTCTTTTACTCCTTAGTCGTTTGATGAATGATTTATTTTTTTTATATAATTTAAAGATAAATTATTTTTTATTATAGCACAATAAAATTGATCCAGATGAAAGAATAAATATTTTAACATAGAAGAAAAAATGTAATGAATAGTGAGTTTTAAGAATATCAAAAGCTGGTTTTCTGTCTTCTGAATCTTGGAAGGAAGTGATGAATTTTGAGGAAATTTGTTAAATATTCAAATCAAAGCTTTCCCGAAGCCCAATGCCCATCACTTTAATTCGCAAGCAAACCATGTTGATTGTCTCAAAAATCCCCTTTTTTTTTTTCTTTCTTCCACAAGGCAAGAGGATGATCTTAAATCTTATCCATGAATCATGATCTCCTCTGTTCTCTTTCTCCATGTGAGATTGTTTCTCTTGCCATGGCCACTTGTTTCTGTCATTAAATAAACATGTCCACCCCCATTATTGACCGAAAGAATCCAATTTCTTTTTGCACCACCACCTGCTGCACACATGCAGACTGTGGCCCCATGAACTGTACGTAACTGATTTGTTCTTAATTTACTGAAAAGAACCAGCTCAAAAATCACTCACCGGCTGCAAATTTGGCCTCCATCAGTAAAAAAGTTGGAATACTAGCACTACTTGCATGAAGGATTTCTTGCTATCTCATCTCTTCCTCGTTAATCTTGGGAATTGAAAGTGAAAGTCTAGTCATACCACTCTTCCATTTTAAAATCCTTATCCAGTTATCCTCACAACACGCATGCATTTGGAGATCAGTGCAGTGTTTGAAAGGGAGTATTTGGAGCATATTCTGCCGTTTGAAAGCTCAGAAACAGAGGAGTGGGGCTTTGATTGATGCCTTGTCGGTACAGTACACAAGCTCGGAGAGAGAGGGGAAAAAAGATAAAGGTAGGAGAGAGAGAGGCGATGGCTTAGGGTTGAAGTAGATTGGAGGCAAAAGGAAGTGACTTTCTTAGCTGGTAACGCTAAAGATCTCGTCTTTTTACCACTGAACTGGAGAGAAATGATTTTTGCTATCTTTCATCATGGCAATGGCCGAATAAGGGAGCACGAGATGTGTAGAAGAAGGATGAAGCTGTTTGCGGAAGGAGGCAAGGCCAGAGATGAGTAAGTGAATCTTTTTGATCTCTTATCTGATATTTCTTTCTAGTAAAGTTTCCTTTGGTTTCTATTAGGGTTCACTTCCCAGTTACTGAAGAAAAAAATCTCGATTTTTTCCTCTTGTAATTCGAGAAAAGCTAGAAATAGAAAGTACAAATTCGTTGGGTTTTGGAATTTTTGTTTGCGTTGAACCACAAGCATAATCTAATAATTTCCCCCTTTTGATTTTGCTTGCAGCTTTATATAGGGTTCCATTTTTCTAGCAAAATTTGTTTGTGCCCTAAGAAATCGAGGTTCGGTTGTTACTAGCAGGGAGTGTTTCTTGCGAGGAACCCTACCTTGTTTCTATGCTTTGATCTTTTGGAGATTATTGACCCTCCCTGGAACCCTAGTTACCAGAAGCCTTGGCCACTTGTTTCCCCTTGGGTAGTGCAAATGGCAGATTTTCGAGTTGGAAGGATTGAGCAAGGGCAGACAAGGATCCGAAATGTTCCGATTGCAGTAACTCCTGAAGGTTTCTGGTGTTGCCCCTCCCCTGCAGTTCTTCAGAAAACCCTAAAAAATCATCACAATCACCAAAGCAAGCACAAAGTATCATCTCCGCTGCCGTCAAAGTCATCGTCGTTCCAGCGGGCGGCGAATTCCCCAGCTGATAGGAAACCACACTCTGGCCCCTTAGGTTCAAAAGTTGTTTCTGATGATCAGAGAGTCCCGACACCTGATGTATCCACTGCAACACCAACAAATGTGGCTGAGAAGGCACCCGAGAGGCAGCCAGAGAGGCCACCAAAACCAACGATTGACAATCCGCAACGCAAGATATCAGTGGGATATGGTCGACCAGAGACGAGTGATTTGAAAGTTATTTTGTTTGGCAAGGAAGGAATCCATGTGACAATGAATGTCCATTGGAACGTTCTTGCAGAAAACAGCAATTTCTTCGCAAGTAAACTCTCTAGGCAGTCTCCATTACCGGCTGTCGAAATAGCTGACTGTGAAGATGTGGAGATCTTTGTCGAGACTGTGGGATTGATGTACTGCAAAGAACTGAAAGTTAGATTAATCAAGCAAAGTGTTCCGCGTGTACTGCGTATTCTCAAGGTTAGTTTGCTCATCATGTTATTTGAACTTTCAGCACTATCTTGTGGTCTGAGCATTCTTTTTTCCACGGATGTATTACTGTCTCATGGAGACTTACTTTCTGTTAGTTTTATTCTAAAACTCGATGTGGACAGATCCTCTAGTCTGACCTAGAAGTATTTTTACTAGTGTCCACTACAAAGGTCTAGAAAGTTAGAAACATCAATAAATTGAATGTAACTGCAAGGAAAGAGTTTTGACTTACGACACCAGGAGTTATATTATTGAACAAAGAGAAATTTAGACTCCAAGACGTGAGCAATGAATGCAAACCGTTGAAAATAGTTTCCTCTTGGAGTTCATAGAGCACTCAAAACAAACCAAGTTTTTTTATTCCAGTGTTCTGAATTTTCCCAAATCAACATATAGCACTAATTCTTCTTGTTTTTGAATGCTCCTAAAGATGGCAAACTTGTGAAGGAAAAATTAGTCTATCAAGTTTAGACAGGTGGTTTCAGTAGGATAATCCATTCCCATTCAATGCCTGTGAATTCACAGGTGAGTAAATTATACCTTGTTAGTCAGACATAGGGAACAAACAGTTGGTGTCAATTGAAGTTCCATGGTCGAGGAGGAACTTCTTATTCTGAACTTTTCATGTAGAAACCTATCCAAAAATTTCAACCTTTATCTAGCACAACATTCATAGAGGTTCTTAATTTATTCAAATTGGACCCGGCTGATGGCCACAAACAATAAATTGAACTATTCTTATTTCACATGGCTTTATGATGGTGGAGCCTGGTTAATTGCCTTGGTGATTTTGGGTGAGTTTGTTGGTAATCTGCAATGAACTTATGAACTTACCATCGAGAGAGTTTAATTTAGATGTATTAAACAATTGGAATTTGATCTCTATTAGTTTAGATGTCTATTTTCACATAACATTATGCAACTGTTGTTCTTCTAGTAAGGACTTAAACGTCATGCCACGGGTTTCAGATATTTCAGTCTTTAATGAGAGTATTTGGTTCCCCTATAATAAGTTATGGAAGTATGGGAATCATGACATTGATATGGATTTTGTCATGTGATTCAAACAACTTGTTCAAGGCATACCATAGCTACAATAGAGATAAAGAACAGACCGAGTACAATAAAATAGCACTTCAAAATATTGTTGAAGAGTATAGTTTAACATTAACATACATTGTGTCATGACAAAAAAATTTGGGTCCATGATAGGTTGATCAAATTGCCTCAATTTTGATCACATAAGAAAGAGAATGATCATGTGGCCTACAATCACATATAAACATTAAAATGGAAAGACATAATAAAAATAGAAACAAATTGAGGACAACTGAGAAGAAACGTGAAAAATCATTAAGTGTAAAAGCATATGGCCTAAGTGTAAAGGCATATGGGCTCAAGGGATTGGATCCACTCATCATCCAGTTGACTGATATTTGGTAATATTATTTACTCAGGCGACAATATAGCTTAGCCCTTTGCCCTAAGTGAATCTCATAGGGACAAGGAGGTCGGAGGAAAGGCTCATCAAAATGAATTTATACCTAAGGCCAAATTTTTAATCGATCCACTTAAATTAATCGAGTCTTAAGTTACCCAATCAAACTCACTCAATATTTAACCTTAACTTGGTAGACATGTTAAAGAATTAGTCACCATAACCCAAAACATGGTCATGATTACCATTATTTTTTGATAAGTAAAATAATATAGCACAAATCAAGAGTACAAGAATTGACCTTTAGGAGCTACTTATGTCTGACATAGTGTTAGATCCGAGTATACTCCCAAAGACCGATATACATGAATTTGCACACTCCTAAAATTTTTCTCACTGTCTAATTGTTGCTCACCAAAGAAACTATTATTTCTAGCCCTCCATACATAATGTATAAGACACGGCAAGATGACGAACCTTTGTCAACATCTTGCTCCCACGGTAATACCTCCCAAAAACTCGCATCATCGCCGATATGTGGACATCTCCTATTGCATGTGAAGTCGGTCTCTAATCCGCCTCGATAACTCTGCTATAGGGGGGGCATCCAAAGAATAGATGCTCTTGTGTCTCCCGCATTTGTCTACAGAATGTGCACTCGATCCTCCGTGTACTCCTTTTTCTCTCTAGTGGGAAGACGTCTATGTGCATTCAGAGGGTAACTGCATGACTTGGATGTACATAGGTCTTCCACATTGTCCGGACCCATGACTTCTTAGGATTAGGATGCCTAAAGACGTCATATGCTTGAACCACACTGCTGTCCCTAGCAAACCAATCTGCTAGCCTTTGTCCAACATCCTCCGGTGACCCAACAGCCGATAATATAAGATCTCGTATCTGCAACAAACGCTTGATCAGAGGGGAATCTGTGTGGGCTACTTCCCAGGTCCATACATCTGCACGCCTCAAGTAAGTATGGTGGACCCACTTTATCCAAAGCGCATCCTCTTTAGCTTGTATTCGCCATAGTACTTTAGCCAAGAGAGCTAAATTTCATGCACGTAAGTCTCGAAACCCCAAGCCACCTTTATCTTTGGGTGCACACATATCTACCATGACATTGGTAGATGTTTAGAAGTCCACATGACGGACCTGCAAATATTGTAAATGCGATGAATGATACCCAAGGGTATTGGCAGAATAGATATCCAGAAGCACTCCACTCCCTGAAGCACTGAGCTAATAAGTTGTGTCTTGTCAGCATATGATAGTGTCTTCTGCGGCCAAGCATTCATCCATCGGATCAGAGAATCAAGCAGGGGGTTATAATATGAGATCCGAAGACGCTCAGCGACTATAATCTGGTCATGATTACCAATGTAATACAGCTTTGTGGATATGATTCTAAATCCAATGTTAACATGACCAAAATCCAGTCCTAATTAGTTGACATGATTAAGAGCTTCATGGGTTGATCAATATTAGTCTAATTTGAACTTTGACCAAATGACATGTGGATCAAGTATGGAATGATATGCCAACAATGCTAACACGGCGCCATGCCAATGTCAATGGCATCGTGAATGCCACCATAATAACTTAGAATGATCAATGACAAAGAGAAATTCACTAAAATGGTGAAGGTTCTTTATTAATGTGCAAAGATGAAGACTTTCAACTTTCTTAAGTGCCACCATAACAACGATGGACTATATAAGGTGAGCTTACATTTCATAGGAAATATAAACTAACTCAAGCAAAAGGAGCATTTGATTCATGACAATTACTTTAGATATGACTGACACAAAATAATATAACAATATGGTTAGCTTACATTAAGTGTGGGCAAGAGCTCATTAATAACAAACCAAATATGTACCCATTCTTATTTTTAAAAGAGGAGGATCAAGCACACCATGAAGGAGGAGAGATGAGAACTTGGCTGCAACCACATTTCCCACAAAACTAGAAGAGCATTGTATCAAAAATAAACAAATAAATAAACTTGCCAGAAATAGGAGAAGCTCTATAGGAAGAAAAAGATGCAGGAAAGGGCATAGATATTAAAAGGTTTTCCAGTTGAAATGAATAAGGACAGGCTGCTGAAAAGGTGCAGCGGCATTGGAACACCATCCATATAAAACCAAGGAGGGAGAACACGTTGTTGGAGGTTTACCATATGAAAACATGGAGCATAATGGCTGCTAAAAAGAAGCATTGGAAGCCCTCCACATGAAAACAAAGAAGAGGCTAAAGGTCTTGAGAAAAATGATATTAAAAGAAGAGGTTACTAAGGTTCTTGAACAAACACAAAGCAAAGAATTTCAAGTTGATACTTTTTACGGCAAGGGACAAAGAACTAGAGGAAAAAAAACTTTAAGCTGATGTCTAAAGTATAATAATTCTATCTATTCCTTCCCCTCTCCTCGGAGTAAAGAAAAAGACAACCAGAATTAAGATCTCATCTCTGAGGCTTGAAAAGAAATCTACGAGGAGAGCATGACTATGACAATCAACACCATCTCAATGAAATTTCAACTAAAAAACTACAAGAAAAACAACTCAATAGGTTGATAGATGAACCATGAAGAAATGACAACAAATAAATCATTGATTAAAATATACAGGATTTAAAACATGTAGCATGAAGAACGCTCCATAGAACTCCTCTATGAGATCTATATCTATAAAAGAAGAGCACATATAGAGGGTCAAAATCTGTACTAAGAACTAAAAATGAGAAATCAGATCATCTATTTGAGCTCTTCTTTACTAGATATAGATCTCATAGAGTTCTCTGGATTGTTCTTCATGCTCTATGATTTTGAACCTTGTATGTTTTAGTCAATGACCTATTTAGAGACCATTTCTTCTCGGTTCAAGTATTAACCTGTTGACCAGTTCTTCTTCTAGTTTTTTTGGTTGAAGTTTCATTGAGGTGGTCTTCATTATCATTGTCATGCTCTCCTCATCCGTCTTTTGTCAAGCCTCTGAAGATATCTTGGTTCCCATTATCTTCTCCTTTTCTCCAACAAGAGGGGCAAGAATAGAAAGAATTTAGTATACTTCAAGCATTAGCTTGAAGTTCTTTTTCATTACTTCTTTTTCTCTTACTTCGAAGCTTTGACTCGAAGTTCTTTGCTTTAAGTTTGCTCAAGAACTAATGCAATCGAGGAAACAAATAACACAGAAAAGGAAATCATTTTGAAGTTCCATGGTTTGATTTCTGTATTGTATCAAGAACCTTGGTAGCCTCTTTCTTTTTTGCATCATTTTACTCAAGAACCTTTTGCCTCTTCTTTGTTATCATGTGGAGGCCTTTCATTGCAACTTATTTTCATCTGCCCTCGTCTCCTTATTTTCATGTGGTAAGCCTGCAATAGCCTCCTACTTTGATTTTATATTGAAGATCTTCTGATTTTGTTGTTCCTTTCTGGAAACTTGTCCTTATTGATTTCAGGTGGAAGTCCTTTTGATATCTCTACTCCTTTCTCAATTCTTTTTCTTCTTATAGTGCTTCTCCACTTCTTGGTAAAGTTTTGGTATGATGTTCTTTGGTTTTGAAGGGAATGTGGTTGTAGATGAGTTCTAATCTCTCCTCCATGTTAAGCTTGATCCTCCTCTTCTAAAAAAAAAAAAAGAGGGTATATATATTTCATCAAAAAAAAAGGGTATATATTTGGTAGGTTATTAATAATCTCTCGCCCATGTTTTATGTGATTTAACCATATTGTTATATATTGTTATCTTACTCTATCATTGTTATGTCTAGTGGAATTGCCATGAATCATTTATTTACGAGTATTGGTGTGGTTTTAAATGTCCTTTTATTTGAGTTAGTTTAACCCTTTTTTGTTTTTGAAAAAATTCTAAAAACCTTTCTTGTTTCTTAGAATATAGAATTTAAAATAAAAATACTTAAAATTACCTCTTTTTTAACACATTTAAATTTATTAGAGGTGAATAATATGATAAATATTTTTAAAATTTTTAAATTTATTTTATTTTATGAAAAATAGAAAATTTTCAATTGCCAAACAAAGCCTTATATTTTCTATTGTATGTAAGCAAAGGTTATGATGCTTAATTGTTGTCACAACAAGAGTTTGGAAAGTTTGAAATCCCTTAAGCATTAATAAAGAAAACTTACCATTTTAATGAATTTTCTTCAAGTCATTCTAAGATTTCATGGGGTCATTCTTGATGTCATTTGGCGTTGGCATGTATCATGTTGGTATTGACATGTTACCTTGTGTTCATCTTGTTACGTGTCATTTGGTCATTAGTCTAAATGACCATATTGATCAAGCCATATAGCTCTTGATCATGTCAAGCAAGCTAGGATTGGGTTTTGGTAATGTTAACATTTGAATTAGGGTCATATCTACGAAGCTACATTACATTCTTGATTACATTAGTGTTTTGGTCACATAAACTAACCTTACTAAGTCTTAACGATGTCCACTAACTAAAGGTTGAATCTTGATGTCGCTTGATTAAGTTAAGCTCGATTCAGCTTAGCTCATTTACACCTAAAGTCCACTTGAGACACGTGGTTGAGGTCGTTTGAGTAGATGCTATTGATGAAACCGATGATAGTGAGTAAATCCACCCCCCCACCCCCCCAAGCCTATATGCTTAACATCTGGAATTTTTTCACACTTTTCAATTTTCCTCAGTTTATTTTCAATTTCATCAAAACTTTCCATTTTGATGTTTGTATATAAATGTAGGTCAAGTGATATTCTCTTTCTTAGATTTAAAAAGGTCAAAATTGAAACGGTTTGATCTGCATGTGGTAAACCCAAGCATTTTTTCATGACACAATGTAATGTAGTAATATTCATAATTGTTGCACATGTACCCTATGTAAAATTTTATGTATTTAAACTTTCAATCTTATCACATTATGATTCAAAAATGCAAATGTACACAAAATGAATTAATTGTTTTTGTTCTAGATATATTTGCAATTGACAAAATCATTACCATGTTCTTGAAGTTGCTCGATCACATCTTTTACATACAAATTGGTGATTAATAAAGTTGTCAAATTTTAATTTCAATAGAGTCTACTTATATGAACAATGAACTCGGCCAACTTAGAGACGGGTCAGATTAAGAAGGAGGATATTCTTTGTTTGAGTACGAGATGAGGCTCAAGAATGTATGGTAGAAGTAGATCCCTCAATTGAGGACTATGGTGCTATAGATTTGGTATATGCCCTTAACATGCTTCCGTAAACATATGGCAAAGATAGAGATGGAATAAAGGTGCATCTTAGGTTTTGAGTCTCCACAAGCTCTAACTTGGGACAAACTATATAAAGCAATATAGCGGCGAGGAGTTAATCAAAATGATCTTTATTGACCCTTGTATCTTACGTGATCAAGAAATTTCTCGAAGATCAATAGCAATACCCTAGAATCAATTAATATATATGGTGATCTCTGTGTCAGATTATGGTAACTAGAAGTGATTACCAATCACATTATAGGCTCGAGAAATATCACCCATGTACGGATCTCTAGCTTGTTTCAAGTTTCATAGCATAAAAAAGTATAGGAAGAAGAATATACAATTGAACATCAATCTGCTTTCATGAGGCTCTACTAGACTTAGGAATCTCGGTAACTTGGGTAGTGAGATGTTTCAACTAAGCTTCACTCCTGAACCAATAAAGCATAATATCTCCTGTTAAAATTTTCTATGGTAATGCATGGACCCTTAGACTGAACATGTGATGGCATAATCAAGGAACTTATTGTTGTATTTTTTTTTTATTTGTACTTCCTTCTCATTTAGATTTTTAAGTTACTAATACAAAAGCCTAATAGTCGCACGAATAAGGTTTATACAACATTCAGATTCCTTCTCCTTCATATCTTGATTTTTAGTTGCAATGTTGATGCAACAATGGCAAACCTAAAGAAAGATTGGGAATTGGTGGTGTGAGCTAGTGTAAACTCATCGCTAGCACTCTAAGATATACCAAGGTCATGAACAAAGCCTCGCACAATTGAGGTCGCATTTGAGGGGGTGAAGAAGATCGATGTTAGGAATGAACAAAAGGCCAAGGTGAAATGACAGTGTATGTAAGAAAGTGGCGAGCCAACAAGGGCAACGACACTAGTAAACTAGGAGCAAGTGACTGCGGTAAGCTCTCACATTGGCCAACATTGGTGGATAGGATCATCGATGGTGATAAATTTTCGGTGGCTAGTGGCGACAAAAAGGTGCTTAGGTGAATGCGAGTAGACACAAAGGTGCCTTGATTGTGAGCAATCAAATTATGAAGTCATGAAGCAGACATTGGAGTTGGGGTGTGGGTCCTATAGATAATTAAAAAATAATAATTTTTTAAAAAATAGAAAATATTAATACAAATATCAAAAGAACAATGAAAATTAATTAAAGCGATTAATATAAATAATGGTGTTATTATTTCTAATACTTATCAACTAAATAATTTATTTAATGTTACAACTATTTTTATCATTTTCTTTAACTGATAACACAATTTACAAAATTGTATGACTCCATGCAAAAAAAAAAATACAAGTTCTTGTATTTCAAATTGGCCATCCTCCAAGTCTTGTTGAATTTGTAATGACCGGAGAGATGATTTTCCACCTTGCTTGTGGATTCCTTAATGCTACAGAAATGGCTTGACATTCTTCAAAGAGGGATGACATTTTGATCATGGATGTAGCAAAATGGCAATTCCCAATCTGGAACCATGCTTCAATTCACATTAAATGCTCGTTAGAGCTGACCTGACCGTATAATTATGATGTGATCCTCATTCCATATTTTTTGTTGGAGTGTAAGTCAAAACTCATCTTTCTCAATTGGCATTCCAAATCGAGCAAAAACCCTTTTGTCAACCTTTCCACATTGCTATTAGCATGACATAGATTATTCTTTTAATCATTGACGACAGATGTTATAGAACCTAGAACACTTTGCGTCTTTACATAACTAGAGTTGGATGTTTACAGGTTGCCGAATCACTTGGCTTCCGTGAATGCATTAAGTCTTGCTTGGATTATCTGGAAGCAGTCCCTTGGGTTGCAGAGGAAGAAGATAATGTTGTATCATCGGTCCGACATCTCCAAAATTATGGCTCTAGTCCTGTACTTATGCGTGTCGCTTCTGATTTATCAAATCCACCAAATGACACACTTGCTCATATCATGGACCTTGTCCTCAAAAGCAATGAGGATAGAGGTCGGCGGGAGATGAAAACTCTGGTGCTAAAACTTCTGAAGGAAAATAATAGCTGCGCTAGTGGATCTGTGAACACATGGATCCAATTATTTTACAGATCGTGTACGACTTGTGTGGAATCACTACTAAATCTGTTCCGGCAAGCATCTGAGCCTGGTTTCTCAGACTGTTCTTCCGACTTCAAAGATCCCATGCGGCAGATAGCTCTTGAGGCAGATAATCTCATTTGGTTAGTTGAGATTCTGGTCGATAGGCATGCAGCCGATGAGTTTGCAACAATGTGGGCTAGCCAGACAGAGCTTGCAGGGTTACACTCCAAGCTACCGATCATGTCACGCCACCTTGTTAGTTGTATCACTTCTCGGATTTTCGTTGGTATAGGAAGAGGAGAGATTCTTCCGACAAGGGAAACTAGGCAGCTACTGTTACAAACTTGGTTGCAACCTCTTATCGACGACTACAGCTGGTTACAACATGGTTGCAGATCATTTGATCGCAAGGTCGTCGAGGAAGGAATTGGCCAGACAATTTTGACACTTCCATTAGAAGACCAGCGGAGTATTCTACTTTCTTGGTTGGGAAGCTTCTTGAAAGTCGGCGATAACTGCCCTAATCTTCAGAGAGCATTCGAGGTTTGGTGGAGGAGAACTTTTGTAAGGCCTTATGCTGAACAGCAGGCGACAAATCTGCCCCCGGAAAGAAGTTAAACTTTCAAAATGGAGAGAAGAAGGCAGTTTTGTTTTAGATTTGGATGCTTGGAAGAAATTTAAATATTATTGTAACATATGTTTTCAGATGGAGTAGTTTCTCTGTTATGAGAAATTCAAATGTTATTTCAGAAGGCGGCATCGATCTATTGTCAATTTGGACACTAGGTTCGAATTATCAAACTGAACTAATCCCACATTGGCGATCGGCAGGGGCCTTGTGTATGGAGATTGTGCTTTTTCTATATTTACTGACATCATATTTTCATTGCACAATTGTTGACAACTCAGTCTTGTAACTCAATCCTGCTGAGTAGGTTGATGATTCTTTGTTTGCGATGGTGTTTCTCAGAGTTTCGATCAGATTTTATGAACTTTTGTTAGTTTATCTCTTGTTTGTAAGATCAGAATGTTTTGTTAATAAGAAACTTTGAATATGTTTCACACAATCTGATGCTATAGGACACATTTTGAAGACAAAGAATGCATTGTTAATTAGGTGAATTCTTACAATCTGCAATCGCAGAGTTCATTATTTTCTTGCAAAAGAATAAATTCTAGTTTATGGTTAATTCAAAAGTAACAAAATTATGATATAAAAAAGGGTGAATTAAAATTTTCATTTCCTTGTATGGCATATTAAATAATAGAGATGCTAAATGGATCAACCCCTTAATATGTGAATTTATATATTAAAAGTATAGATTGATATATGAATTTTTTTTTAAAATATTTATATGTATTTTTAAAAAGGATTAAATTTTTTCTATTTAAATTATATTAAGAGCATCTTACTTATAATCCTCGTACATGAACTTAGAAATAAAAAAATGGATTTTTAATACTTGAAACCTGAATTTGTTAGCTGATCTCTCTGCCCATCTATCGAAAACTCCTTAGTTTCATTCTTCCCTCTTTATTCTCGATCTCCCACCTCTTAATCCTCCACTCTAATCGTGAAAAAAATAGTTTTCGTAATCAATAAATTTTATAAAAATAGGATGATTATTTCATAAGTAGACTGTCATGAATCAATCTCTCGAGTAAATGAAAAATTAATTTAAGATCATAAAAGGAACCCACTCCTTATCCTCAAATGACTCATGTTCTTGAGTTGTGAAATCACCTCTTGAGTTCTCTTCTCTATTTCCTCTCTTAAAAGTTTCAATGCTTCGAAACTATACCCAAGCTCGAAATTTAGAGTGTTTCTATTTCAAGACAGATGTAGATCATTATATTTTGGGAGGTGATTATTGATAAATTATAAGTATTTAGATGGGATAATATCGTGTTAAGAAAATAAAATCTAGCCTTCATCTCGATCTTAATATTCTTATCCGTAGGAATAAGCTTACCTGAAAGACATCTGTCGATATCCGAAAGAATAACTCAACGACCGACGAGATTAAGTCGGCAATAACAGTACTAAGAAGGATATGTCTATAACCCAAAAGGATGTCTCGATAACTGAAAGAATATGTCGAGAGAATAAATGAGACAAGGTCCATGTCACCATATTGAACTCCACCAAATCAAGATGTTGACTCATCGTCGAGTTAATTGACCGGACTCAACTGTAAAATCAATACCACCAATCCATTACATAAAATTCCAACACTAATTCTCAATCTCACAAGCAACGACCACCCCTATAGCAATGCAATAATTGTGTGACCATCAATTGGTCACACAATTATTGCATTGCTATAGTGGCATCGTCCATTAAGAACCGTAACCTCTTTAATTGGCATTCAGATGCGGATTTAGTTAGGGAATTCCCCTCCCCCCAAAATTTTTAAATAATTTATTAACATATTATACCTCCAAATCTTTGCCCAATTATTAATTCAATCAAGCTTAAGTATATTATATTATCAGATATACTCTGTAAATCATGATTTCCATAATTTTAAAGTATTATTTTTTTTAATTGACACCATATATTCAATTTTCATCGACTAATTCTTGGGGTGATCGATCTTGTCTCACAAAAAATTTTCTCCGGCTACTAGAGTAAATCAGAAAGTACTCGCAACGAGTGACCTATCAGCCCAGCATTCTTAAGTCCATTAATTTGTCAAGACTAGACTCGATCCTTAGATGCCTATAAAACTAAGAAGGCATCCTGTCACTATATCATTGCCTCGGGGGCAAAGTTCACCTTTCCTTTCTCTTGATTATTAATATTATTGAGGCTCACATATCATTAGTTAGATTATATGTCTTGTCTATTTAACAATTAATTTTAGCTTCTCAGTTAAAGTTACTAGAAGAGAGTGAAGACCAAGGTGACTTGAAAAGAGGGATTGAGTCAATCAAAGAGACTCTAGTAACATTAATGAGGGACACAAGGAGGTCTAACTCAAGGCACGAGCAAATACGCACGTGTGGCAAAAGTGACTCGTTCACTCCAAATGTCCCTCATCGTCGGCCCCACAGCGAGATGAAGAGAGTAAATCACGTACAAGCACATACGCACATTGTGGCAAAAAGGCGAAACGCTCGCCCCCCAAGCACATACGCACATGAATCTATATATAGAGGATGTTTTTTTTCTCTCATACATGTTAATGATATATATTTAGAGAAAAATTACTAGAAATATGAACATATATCAGTGAAGACTTCAAATATTTAAAAGAAATGCTAAATTCCTTTTAATTATAGAATTGTATTTGATACATAATTAAATATATCTTTAAAAAACTTTTAGCTTTCCTCTTTTGGTAATATACTAATATTAACTTTGAATATTCTATGATGTGGAGAATATAGGGGGTCTCCACGTGGACCAGTAGAGTCAAGAGTCATATTGAGCTATAAGTCATGTTGATGTAGTTTGCACTAATAGTCTAATCCTAGATTTTGATATATGACAACAGGTTAAAGTTAGACTGTTATTTTTTAACAAATTGAGCTAAGTGTGCAGGGTTAACTAACTTGACGTATCGAGAGGACTAGACATCAGGCTAAAGTCGAGATGTGCGATTCTGGCAGAAAGACCAACTGGGTTAGAGAGGATTCGACAGTTAGCGGGAAGTCTAATCGGATCAGGGAGGACCAGACAATTGACTGAAGTCCGGATGTGGGATTCCTGCAGGAAGACCTGATGGGTCGAAGATCAAACGTCGAGGAGGTTACTCGGCAAATGGTAAGTAAGGTAAGCACTGGAGGACAGAGATCCAATGAGGATGAGTTCCAATTGGAACTTAGGCGTTGATCCAGCTTAGATCCAATCTGGAAGTCTAAGCTAATATCAGACTAGACCCAGGCTAGGTCTAAGTCATATTTATCATGCATTTATTTTATATGCTAACTTCTTTGTTGCAGGTATTTTGTACTAATATGTTTTGTAGGAGTTAAAGCTTTGAATCAACACTACTCCAGCTATGGAGGTGCCTCGGTGTGATGGAGGCGTCTCAGCACAAAGGCGCTGGAGGCGCCTCGGATGGCTAGGGACGTTTTAGCACTGAAGGCACTGGAGGTGACTCAGATGGTTGGAGGCACCTCAGTGCCTGGATAAGCGTTGTTGACACACACTGGGCTAATGGAGGCACCCTGGATTGCCTGGAGGCGCCCTAGAGCATTGGAGGTGCCCTCAATGGGCTATATTAGAGCATCTCAACCAGCAGTTAAAAAACAAATTATGAACGCTGTTTTAATTTCATACTGCTACATTGAGCTATCCTACTATTGTGCTACGACTCTGCTGCATCGAATTGACTTCGGAACCACCTACTTCAGCGGAATCTTCACCAACACACGAACTCACGACTCATCTTCCGTGTTGGTAACATTTTTCTTTTAGTAATTCATTTTTGTAATTGCACAAGGAAGTGTAGGATTGTTACACTTCTCTCATATTGTAATCGATTACTTTTTCGGAGGTTACTCAGAAAAGAATTTTAGTTGATTGCCCAAAGATACGACCCGAAGGGTCGTGGGCCTTGGAGTAGGAGTTGGTGAAGGCTCCGAACCAAGTAAAACCAACTGTGTTCTTTCTTATCTTTGTATTCTATTTTCCGCTACGCACTCGAACTTTCGAACATTTTTTAAAAACCATAAAAGAAAAGTTTTAAACACGTGATTCACCTCCCTCTCACATGCACTCAATTCTACACATATATCTTGCTAGATCCTCCAGAAACTATCTATATACATCCCTAAAGCCCAAATCAAGAACCATATTACACAAATATGCAAGATCAACCAAGTGATACCAATTTGATTTAAACACTCCATACTATTACTCAGAACCATCAACATGCATGAACAACCAAACCAAATACACCACCATAGAATCCATTCTATTTTCCAATCCAAGCATCTAAAAAAAATGACTAAGCAAACACAAACTAATATATAAATTCTAAATTCACAAGTTAATCTTATACGATGGGAGTGACAAGATTAAGATGCTGGTGGTTGTGACTTAATAACAAGGACACCAAATCTGGCTGGCGATGACCGGAGCAGCTGATCCGATTGACAACAACAACAATCCCTCTACTGGTAGTGGTTGTCGAAACCCATCCAAATTGGTCGGAGGCATTGAGGTGGCTGGAGCATGGATCTAACCGGTAAAAATCCTCAATCCTTACCTCAACTGAAGTTGGTTGTCGGTACTATTAGGGATGGCCGAGGATAGAATTTGGGTGGTCGGCGATTATGGATTGGAATGAAGAGGTGCAACAGTGAAGATCGAGAGAAGTGGGCAGTGCTGTGGTGGTTGACCGGGGAGCGTCAAATCAGACCTAGGTGATTGGCGAAGAGTGAATCAGCAACTTGCTTCTTTGGTCGCTGCTCGGTAGCGATCTGGCAACGATGGTCGACGACGATCCTTCTTACGATGATCGCGGCTTGACCTAGCAGCATCAGCTGTGACCACTGTACTGGCCGGAGAGTTGGCCGGTGTCAGTGGAAACCGGTGGTTGATGGCGTCGGGAGAAGGGGACTCGGTTAGGAGTTAATGGGTTTCATTAACTCCTAACCCCATTTAATCTCCCAAACCTTACTTTAATTAATCAACCCCTATTACCATAGTATTCTAAAATAATTTCCCTCAACCCTAATAAATCCTATCCTCTTAAGGTGTTATATAAAATTGATTTATATCCGAAAAATTTCTAAAAATATCAAGAAATTTTTCATAAGATTATTTTTTAATTAACACCTGTTATTTTATTACTATTTTAATTTAACATATTTAACAATCCTAGAGTCCAAGCATGCATGATTCACAGTTCCTAGTTATATGGTTTGGTTATGTCATTAAAAGGTCAACTAGGTCAGGACTAAGTCAATGTGAGTCGACAATAAGTCAACATTATATCAAAGTCAACTAGTTAAAGTGTAGAAAAACAAACCAAGGCAGACATAGTCACAAACATCAAGTCAAACATAGTCAATACAATAAGGGGTGAAACTATAAGCTCAAAACTGCTAGTCTACTAGAGGAGGTGGGGCGAAAAAGAACTATGCTCCAAGATCTGAACATCTCTATCATTTAAAAATGTCGGGTCACTGCTACTCCTCGAGTCTCTGAAACTCACTAACTACAGTCTATCAAAGACTGGTGATTGACTCCTCAAGTCTGATCACTTTGTCCTCTAAAGTAGGGGTAGTTGGAGGTGGAGGAAGATGAGGAAAGTCTATAATATCTAAATCAGGTAACTCCTCCTCCTCTACTAGTGCTGGCTCAGGCTGAGGCTGGTCTCCCCTTCTCCATGACATGACATTGTTACTATCTATTTTTATCCCAACTAATGAAAAATTCCTAGGACCTATTATGTCAAACTCATTTAGGGGGTGTGACATCACCTACAGTGACATGTATCCCTAAAGATGCTAGTAATGATGTCAAAATGTGATAGTAGAGCATGTGTACCCTCCTTCTAGTGTTGATGTTGGATGAGTAAATAATGGCATGAAACACATGTAAACTAAAATCTATATCCAGTCAATGACAAAATGCATATAACAAAAATGAGTGAAATGGTCACATCACGTGACATCCCTAGTAGTCAAGGGCAGAATGCAAGTCACTAAGACCCTATACAAAACATAGTCTTGAATCTTGAGTCTAACAGAGTGAAATTGAGTCACTATAGGTACCCTCTCCTCCCCAAAAAAATATGTGTATATCATATCTAGTGTGATATGGGAGTAGGGATTATCAAAAGGAAAATCCTTTGGAGGGTAACATAAAAATATGCATGATGATACTCTAAGTCCTAAATGGTCCCTAATGATTGCAGGAGAAAATATAAGATCCCTGCCTGCAACTCTTGTATTGTAGGTTAGGTCATCGATCTTAACCAAATTATTGTACAACTCTATAGTGGGTATGTAGAGGTATGAATGATATGGATGAAAACCTAAGCCTAAGTTCCTTTGTAGGGAACCTACTGTCAATGCTAGAAGTTCTAGATGTACTAGCCTCATTGTTCTATCTCTTAATCCTATCAACATAAATAAATAATTTATTTCTAATATTACTTTAATAAAAACATGTGAGGTTTAGAGTGTTACTGAGGTATTTTTGATGACTAAGATAAGATCTCACGACCTAGGCAGCTTGGGACTCAACCAGAATCGAAAATGGAGAAATATACCTCAAAAATGTTGTTAGAGGCGCTTGGAGCCAAAAGCTCGGGTGCCTTAAATAAACTTAGTTCGGGTGCCCGGAGATGGTTCGGGTGCCTGTAGGTGGTCCGGGTGCTTACTAATCATGTTCGATTGCCACATGACAGCGTTTTTGGGCGATCCAAGTGCCTTGATCCACAAAAGGGTGGGATTTTTAGGCGAGATTTAACGGCAAGGAGGGGTACCTGAATAGAGTCTGGGCACCTAGATTCATCGGGGTGCTTGGATTCTTTTCAGGCTCCTCGATCGATTGCTTTTAGAATTTTGAGTTTTAATCTGAATTTTTGATTAATTTAATTTAAAATTTAAGTTTAAATCAGGGTTATTTAATTTAGATTTATTAATTAAGTATTTTAAAATTAATTTAGGTTTATTTAGAGTATGGTTTAAGTTAGGTTTATTAATTAAGAATTATGTTAAAGTTAGGTTTATTTTAATTAAGTTTAAGTTAGGTTTAATAATTAAGACATGTTTATTAATTAAGTTTAAGTTATGTTATTAATAAAGTTTGAGTTAGGTTTATTAATTTATTTTAAATTAGCTTAAATTGATTTATTTTAGATTAAATAAATTTAAGTTGAAGTTTAAATTAATTGATTAAAATTTAATTTAAGTTTATTTTGGATTAATTAATTAATTTAGGTTTAATTAGTTAAATTAGATTAATTAGTTTCAGATTAATTAATTAGTTAAGGTTGTTGGTGTTTCCATGCGCATATGATTAATTAATTAATTAGTTAAGGTTGTTTGTTTCACATATCATTCTTGTTTCTCTTGATTTCCTATTGGCTTCTCAGATACCTAAATAAGTCCTTTGGATTTTTAAATGACTATGTTTTCAATAATGGAGAAGTAGAAAAATAAACAAGCATATGGTAGTGCATTGTGAGTAGCATTGAGTGTAAGCTCCATTTTTATACATGCTTATGAGAGTGAGAACATAAATACTTACCTTGTGAGTCTCTATCATTCTTAGTTTATTCAAGTTGATTGAAATCATCATGCTTATGGACTTGTGTAGGAATTGGACTATTGAATGTTGTGATTCTTATAAAACTTGACGGTCGTAAGTAATTTGCTATGGAGATGAGTTTTTGATTATCTTGCATTTTTGTTTTTTTACTTGAGGACAAGCAAAGATTTAAGTCTAAAGGTGTGATGTGTGTGTTTCTTAGCATTATTTAGTATACATTCTATTGCATTTCATGAGCATAGTTTGCATACATACATCTTGTTTCTATGTGTTTTCATTACTTTCACTCTTTTGGTTCGGAGATCTTCTCTTTGAATGTTTTTGTTGATAGGAAGCTAAAATGGAGCGAAATGGGAGCATACAATCCTTGGAACATGGAGTTGGAGCAAGGAGCACGCCCTGGCCGTGTCCTAGGACACGGGCGTGTTCTTACGGCCAAAGAATAATGAAGAACAGAGCGGAAGAAGACTCAACACGATCGAGCCATGCCTTATAGGCACGACTGTGCCTTTTCCCTCGGAAGAAGTTGTGCCTCATAAGTACTGTCGTGCCTTGGACCCAAATGCTATCTGTGGCCAACACGGTTGGGACATTCTTCAAAAGCACGGTCATGCCTCAACCCCACCCTCATCATCGATGCAGACACAGACCATAAGGATGAAATTTGGCACAAAAGGAGCTAAAATGAAGTCTATAGCTTCCCACATGGCCTAATTTCTAGCTTTTTCCTGAGTCAAACATGGCTTGGCCGTGCCTTTTAGGCATGATTGTGTCATCCTCAAGTTCAGACTGCAGAACAAAATTTAAATGGCCATAAATTTTGGCTCAATTCGATCCATGAGGCCCACAACCTATAAAAATTTAGATAATTTCAAGATCTACAAGTTTGGTTCAGAGCTCAACTTGAGATAAAGTGGTCTAAGGGGTGAAAAACCTATTTTGACGGATCCTAGTAAATCTGGCAGATTTGAATGGTTTGGGGACGATATAAAAGGATGAAGGAAACCCTTGTTTGGGTCAACTTGGACTAGGGGGTTTCTCCCTTTCCTTGGAGAGGGTTTTCCCCTTCTTGGGGAAACCCTAGAGTAACCATCTTCTTCCATCAAGATGATTTGTCCACCGTCGGAGCTCAAAAACTCTTCCAACGACACTGGAAATTCACGGATAAACATTCTCTTCTCTCTATTTCATGTATTGAGTTGTAGTTTTCTATTTCGTTGTCACTTGATTGTATTTCCTTCTCCATGGAGTAGATCCCTGAATTCTAGGATGTAGGGAGTAATTATCATGTGATGTTGATGTATGAACTATGGATTTGCCCATTTACTTGTTCTATGATATGTTTGTGCCTTGTTCTTATTTGATTAAATATGTGTGATGTGAATGATTGGTAACCATGTAGAGGAGATGTTTTAGATTGTATGACTGGGGGGACCTTAGTGATAGAGGGTATCCCTTTAACCGAACTTTCTAGAGTCATCACCTTGAAATAAGGGCCAATTTTCTATAAGGGATTAGCTTATTAGAGTTCATGTGACAGGGAGTATCCCTTTAACAAGACTTTCTAGTGTTACCTCTTTACTTGGTGGCAAAAGGAGAAACGCTCGCCCCGAGCACCCCCGCCAGCCCATCCAAAGACCAACACAGAGGAGATAAATCACGAGTGACTACTAGCCCGAATAGTGACTAGAGAATGGGGGAGGACAGGAACCTGGCTACTAGCCAGGATTTGACCACTAGACCTCATCGTCACAATGCCTCATGCACTGGCCATCAGCCCGTCCCGTGGGGACTACCTCTTTACTTAATACCATTAAAAGTGGTGTAAACACTCCGATGTAACCTTCACGGGTCCATACGGTAATTTGGTTAGAATCCCTATAAGATCATAAGTATGGAGGGTAAGGAGGTGAACATGTACTTAGGACATTAACTAGCATCATAGTGAAATCAAAATCCTAGAATCATTCCCCCTAAGCAAACTTCTCCCGACTCTCTCTCTCTCTCTCTCTCTCAACTTCTTAATCTCTTGCTCTCAAGCTTTCACACAACTTTCGATCATTTAGATAACTTATTTTCCAAACTCATCTAGTGGTTAATCAATAGTCCCTGTGAATTCGATATTTATTACTTTATGACATAACCATGCAATTACAGTTAGACAACATCATATTAAAATTTTATTTTTGAAAAACATGCAGCAAAAACATAATAATTTCCTAAATTATTACAACATGCATCACACACATCCACAAGACACACATGTGTCCAACATAATCATATATAAAATTTTCATTTAGAGGTTATACCTGTCAGTTTGTAATCAAACATTGTAGAGAACATTTATCTAGCCTCACAAGGCTAGCCTCTATCAGTATCCACGTCGAGATACATTCAAGACGACTTCGCTAAGCGACAAGTTTGGTCTCCCCTTTGGTACTAGCCAAAGAGAGGAGACGATGTGATCTAAGAGAGGATCCAAGGATTGAATTTATACCCGGCGACTCAAGGCAAAACAGTGGCACCAATTCACAGTTGATTCTAGAATGACTTCTGAACCCTTCAGCAGCTACAGTTATTCATGTGTTTGTTGCTTTCACTCATCTTGTACCCACTTGGTTTAGGACATGGTCTATGTGTCAGTCCTTACTAGGCTGATTATGTCACACTTAGCACAAGTAGTAATTCCTTATCCTGTGGATTAAAATTACTCAAACACATGTTCGAGAAGACCATCATCTTAACATGTTTTGTTTAAGCCAAAGACTTACTAGTAATAATTCTGATAAGAGGCCATAGGGTATATGTCTCCTTGTAAAAGGAATGGTGAATCCTTTATGGACTATTCAAACACCTTCGGTCATATTGACTTAAATCCAATCATCCCGTAACTACATCCTCTAGGGAAAGTATGACTAAGATGTCAAAGTATAAGCCTTCATGACCAAGGTGACTTGAATACCTCTAGTCTAACGAACCTTGCACTCGAGCTATAATGCGATCTTCATAGACATGTATAAAATCACATGAACATAGTAGGTCACATCCAATGAACTAGTTACCCTTAACCAACATCCATATGTTAACTCTCAACATCCCAATATTTTTAGCCAACGAGGATCAGCTGCTTGGACAAACCAAGAAGTATAACACATGCTTGTCCCACATAATTGATGATGTCCAGTCTTATCAATTTATCGACTCAGAAAGATTCCAATACCTACATAATTACACATGATGAGATACCCACTAGTTGTAGTCTTCAATAATTGAGTTTAAGATCAAATCATATACATAGAGAATGTACACTCAAATAGTGAATTTATTTATTCAATAAATCATATAAAATCTAAGGTAATTGCCTTAGGACACCTCTCAAATATAACATATTTCCACTTGGCCTTATGTCAATCGCCTTGGTATCTAATAACATAGGCTTTTATATGACTCTCAAACTTACTTTGAGGTAGAGGTTTCGTCAAAGGATCTGCTGGATTCATTTCAATGAAAATTTTCTCAATTTGTATTTTTTTTCCTACTTATGATCTCCTTGATCAAGTGATAGAAGTGAAGCACATGTTTAGATCATTGATGAGATATAGGTTCCTTGTCATGTTCAAAGGCCCCATTATTGTCGCAGTAAACTGGTAATTCTTCAACAATGCTCGCAACCACTCAAAGTTCAGTGATGAACTTCTTGATCCAAACCGCTTCCTTTGCTGCTTCAGAAGCTGAAATATATTATGCCTCAGTAGTAGAATCAACAATGATTTCTTTCTTGAAACTTTTCCAACTTATTACGTCTCCATTTAAGGTGAATATGTATCCAGACTAGGACTTAAAATCATCCTTGTCCATTTGAAAGCTGGCATTAGTATACCCATGTATCAAATACCCAAGTGTTTGAAAAATAGTATAACATTTAATAACAAAGATACATGAAGGAGATGGGGCATCAGATGCCTTCTTTTTCATGAACTCAAGATAAATCTTGTAGTTTCTTCTCGAATGTCTCATTTTACCACAATGGTAACATGGGCCCTTTGGAGATGGTTCTTCTTTCTTGTCCTTGAGAACAATTCTTAGGTTTCGAACCTAGTCCAAGAAGTTTGATCTTGTCAGTTTGTTTGTTTCTAAAATTGAGCGCAAATTCAAAGAAGACATGCTTATTCTATTAATCTAGAAATACATAATTGAGCATACAAGAGAGATGATTTAAATATGTAATGCAAACAATTCACACACATAAAAGAAAATCTCACTTGCTTATCAAATTCAAGAGCCCTTACTTTGAATTCGGGAGATGGTAGATTTTTCTCCAAGTTGGTTGACATCTACTATTGATAAGAACAACCTTGGAGAGAGTCCAACAAGCCATTCTTAGTTCTAGTGGTAGGCATCAAATATACCAATTATATATCACATATATATAACTATCACATTATGCTATCAACTATTGATATTTGTATAAACATCGGGTTGTTAACTCATTAACATATGTACATCCTATTCATATCACCCAACTTCATCTTTATCTATATTAATCTTGGAAAAAGTCCAACAAATTAATGCTTCAAGTTAAAGCTGACCCATTAATCATGATATCATATCTTAATGGTCTGAACATATCTAATTTCAAATTGGGCTTGGAGAGTCCAATAATCTAAACAAGAAATTAAACTCTAATTCTTGATCTTACTAATGAAATGTGTAAGCTTTAAAATTTAAATAAGGGATTTATTTATTTATTTGATCTCATCAATTTCATGTAAATAAAAAATTTATAAACTATCGACATGGAATAACATGGCATAATCATAACATCAATCATGACATCTAACATGACACAAATCATAGCATAAATCATGACATCAATCAAGATATAGTTGTCATAAATTAATTAGTAAATCAAATATTATAAAGGATTTGGTTTTCATAAACCAAGATCTCTTAATTAAATTAGAAAATAATTTCCAAATTCAATTCAATATTTTATTAGGAAATAAATTTTAAAATAGAATTTTCTAACAAATTAGAAAATAAATCCCAAGATTGGATTTTCTAATAAATTAGAAAATAATTCCTAAGATTGGATTTCCTAATAAATTAGAAAATAAATTCCAAGATTTGATTTCCTAAAAAATTAGAAAATAATCCCAAGATTGAATTTCCTAACGAATTAGGAAATAAATTCCAAGATTAGATTTTCTAATAATTTAGAAAAAAAATCAATATTAGATTTTCTAACAAATTGGGAAATAATTTCAAGATTAGATTTCCTAATAAATTAGGAAATAATTTTCAAAATTAAAAATTTATTAATAAATTAGGAAACTATTTCCAAAATTTGATTTTCTTAACAAATTAAGAATAATTTCTAAAATTGAAAATTTTACATCGGATTAGAAAATAATTTTCGTGTCCGAAATATCTTAAATTTCCAAATCAAAATTTTACAACAACCTACAACATGAAAAACAAAGATCTACGATCTATGTCGAATCACAAGTGACTCTGATACCATTGTTGGTCTTTCCATGCGTGTTTTTAAAAATTTGTTTTTGAAAAACATGCAGAGGAAGAATAATAATTTCCTAAATTATTGCAACACGCATCACACACATCCACAAGACACACATATGTCCAACATAATCATAGATAAAATTTTGTTTGTAGAGGTTATATCTGCGAGTTTGTAATCGAACTTTGTAGAGAGCGTTTAGCTAGCCTTACAAGGCTAACCTCTATCGGTATCCATGCTGAGATATCTTAAAGACAACTCCTCAAACAACAAACTTTCGTCTCCGATTGGTACTAGCAAAGCGTGGAGATGATGTGATTCGAGAGAGAGATCCCGACACGGTTTGGTGCCCGACGGCGAGGGCAACCCGACGACACCAAACAAGGACAACACAATTGATGTCCGACGTGGATTGAGGCTGCTCCAGCCACTGTCCGACACTGAGGTGGTCGCTCCAGGCGCCTGATAGGCCGACGACAAGATGTCGTTGGCCGGAAGGGGCGGTGGCGCAACCACAGCCGACGGCAAGAAGGGAGGGAGAGGAGAAGAGAGAGAACCTAATTCACAATTAGATTGTCCTTCATTAATTAATCTCTTGTTCTATGAAGGAGTATTTACATATCTCATCACTATGACTTGGGAAGCAAGTCATAACCCAAGCCTAAACCCAAAAACCAAGCCCACATCATTTGTGTTGGTTCAATCCATTATCAATAGGTTTAGTTCAAAGACCAAACCATATTGGTTTAAAATCAAACCAACTTTCGTTCATAACTAACCAAAATGGATCCAACTTGCCTACAAGAGGCGTGGACCACCATCGCTTCTAACCCAACAAATATCTTCCATATTTTATCTTCATCTAGTCCTACCATATTCAATCTCTCTAAATCTGAGAATCATATTCTCAAACTTATTTTATGTCTTTCGAATATACTCGTAGTATGTGTGATCCTATAGGTTCTCGATTATGTTGGTCGTTTATAATTAACCATTAATTTATGAATCAATCATGAGTGACATCTAGTAGTAAATCATGACTCCCAATTAACCAAAAAATCATAATTAATCCAAGAATAATTTTGAACCCTTCAACAGCTACAGTTATTCGTGTGTCTATTCCTTTCACTCATCTTATACTCACTTAGTTTAGGATATGGTCTGTGTGTCAGTCCTCACTAGGTTGACTACGTCACACCTAGACCAAGTAGTAGTTCCTTGTCCTGTAGATTCAAATTACTCAAACACATGTCTAAGAAGATCATCCTCTTGACATGTTTTTTTTTTGGCCAAAAACTTACGAGTAATAATTCTGACAAGAGACCGTAGGGTATATGTCTCCTTATTAAATAAGTAGTGAATCCTCTGTGGGCTATTAAAATACCTTCGGACATCTTGACTTATACTCAATCATCCCAGATCTATACCTCCGAGGAGATGCTCGCTTAAGATGTCAAAGCATAAGTTTCCATGACCAAGATGACTTGAATACCTCAAGTCTAAGGAAATTTGCACTCGATCTGCAATGAGATTTTCATTTACATGTATAGAACCACATGAAGTCTCATAGCAAGTCACATCCAATGAATTAATTACTCTTAACTAGCATTTATATGTTAACTCTCAACATCTCAATTTTTCAGCTAGCGAGGATCTGCTGCTTGGATACACCAAGGAGTATAACATATGCTAGTCTCAAAGAATTGATGATGTCCAATCTCATCAATTCATTGACTAGGGAAGGTTCCAATATGTACACAATTACACATTAAGAGATACCTATTAATTGTGATTCAATCATAATTTCTCTCATGCTATGCATTGTATTATGGACTTTATTAATTTAGTTTAAGATCAAATCATATATATAGAAAATGTACACCCAAATAGTAAATTTTATTTATCGAATAAATAATGAAATATCTAAAGTGATTGTCTTAGGACACCTCTCAAATATAACACAATTTACATATTAGAAGCACATACAGGCCCCTATGGGTTAGCGCAGTTGATACTTGCATTAGTGGTTGTTACAATAGGTTTTGAAGTCAATTCTGAGGGGGTGCAAAATGTATCGCTGGGTGCTTGACTTCCCCCATGCAAAAGGTCATTGTACTAGGACAAATGCCCCTCGTGATTTACCCCCTTCCAGTGAGTGTGAGTCCGCCCTGAAGGGATCGCTTAGGTGACGACTTCACCTTTGTGCTACAATAGAAACACATACACAATTTAACTTAAAATCATATTGACAACACATGAAAATAACATAGTCAAATCTAACCATAAAATTATTATTTTTCCAAAAATCTCAGCTCAAATTTTATATGCAATATTTTTTTTTAATAAAAAGTAAAATATATAAATACGATCAAGGAGATAATGTTGACCAGGATAGCTCCTCATGCCTAACGAAGTGTCAGGTTTGAGTAGGCACCCAAGGTCCAATATACATGTATTTATAAATCTTGAATATCAACTCTGCAACAAAGCACACACTGTCAAACATGCTACGGTTCCTTGCCAGCAAGACATTGTGAATCATGGTGGCAATGCCTCATGCAATAACCATCTACCCACCCCGTGGGGACAAACACAGCATTCGTAAGAGTTGGTTTTGACGATTGCAGTGGGAAGACATGGTGAATCATGCTATCATGATAAGGTGCCAACATCTCAGGAAGCTAGTAATCCCCTAATATTGGAGTCGTTGCCTCATAATATCCATCAGTAAATGAATTGTGTTGGCCGCCTCAATATCCACCATCGTATCTCCTCCATAATTGTCTGAACTACTCACATATGAAGTAGACAAGCTCTAGTTGTTGGTGCAATCATCCTCGGGTCAAGGTTGACCAAGTTGACTAAGCTCGGGTTGGCTCGAGCTTGAGTTTTGATGTTTGACAATATGTGAGAGAGAAGTCAAGTCGGTCAAAGGAGGACCAAATACTTGACTTTGAAAGTCCTAACTGAGGTTAGGTAAGAGGAAAGACCTAGTGGGACTAGGCAGTGGAAGACTTAATTAGAGATTAGGCAAATTGGAAGTTCTAATTGGAGGTTAGGCAAATGAAAAGTCCTAGCGAGGCTAGGTAGTGGAAGACCTAGTTGGGAACTAGGCACTAAAAGTACTAGCGAGGCTAGGCGGTGAAAGACTTAGTTGGAAACTAGGCAATGAAAGTTCTAGTGAGACTAGACAGTGGAAGACCTAATGTGACTAGACAAATGGAAGACCTAATTGGGAACTAGGCAATGTAAGTCCTAGCGGGACTAGATATTAGACAAACCTAGTTGGGAACTAGTGTCAGTCCAAGGTGGGTCAGTTGGGAGCTGAACACTTTGCACGAAACAGAAAGTCCAAGTGGATCAAAGTTTGACCGGACACTTGGTAAAGAAGCCCTAGCAGGTCAAGGTTGACCGAATGCTAGGCAACGGCAAGTCCCAACTGGTCACGAAAAACTAAATGTTGGGCAAAGAAAGTCCTGATAAGTTGAGGTCAATCAGATACTAGGCAAGACCCAAATTCAGGCATGAAAAAGGTTGAATCTAGGGTTACCAGTTGATTGACACTTCCTTCCAATCGATTGGTAAACCTATTCCGGGTTTTGGGCTTAAGCCAGTTGATTGGCTTGAGACACCAA
>JBBUKS010000044.1:2906828-2925024 GCA_038050645.1 Hedychium gardnerianum
AACATGCAATAATTATATCATGTTATAAATCAAAATACTAAATTAACCTATATATAAAATCAACCCTATGAGGTACTATTTAATAAATTATATCTGCAGATGAACAGCTGGAGATGAGCAGATGAAATGAGCACACGAAGAGGAGCAGAAAATACAGTAAACTACATAATACAAAAAATTAGCAGCTATTATAAATCACAAACAATCACAACAAATAAAATTAGCATCTCGTAGCCGCGAGCTCACGGCTGCCCGCGGCCAACCTCGCGACTGGCCTCGGCTGACCTCGCGGCTGGCTGCGAACAACTGGCCAAGGCCAAGGCCGCGAGCAACCGGCCGGCCAAGGTTGCGGCCAACCTCAACCAGCTAGCTAAAGTCGCGGCCGCCAGCAGCCGGCCGACCAAAAAAAGAGAGGACTAATGCCAGAGAGAGAGAGCTTGCCGGAGAGGAAAGGGACAGCCGCAGACACCGATAATCCCGATCGGCGACGGAGAAGGAGGCAGCGGAGAGGAGATTCGCTTGAGAAAAATTAGAGCTCAGCCCTAATTTTTCAACAAGCATTACCGACGGAATATCAATTCCGTCGGTATTTCGTCGACAATGAATATTGAAAATGAATGGGAAAATAAACGGGTCATTTCCAACGGAAATTAAATTCCGTCGGTGTTTACTGACGAAAATTTAATTTCGTCGGTATTTGCCGACGGGAATTTATTTCCGTTGGTATTTTCCGACGAAAATTTATTTTCGTTGGTATTTGCCGATGGAAATTGATTTCCGTCGATATTTGCCTACGGAAATTGATTTTCGTCGGTAGTTTCCGACGAAATTAAACACTGACGGAATTTAATTTCCGTCGATAATTCTATCGGTATTATGGTATTTTCTTGTAGTGTCAGCTGTCCAGCTCCAAATTTTGAGATAACTGCAAGTAGAAAGAAAAATAAAATGTGAATGGATGTAAGCAAAGTTACGGTCTATGTCACCAAACCAAACAAGAAGAAAATTTTGATATTACTGTTAGGACCTAAAAAAAAATAGATATCTCTACGATAATAAGATATTGTCCACTTTGACCTAAGTCCTCATAATTTATTTTTGAGCTTTACCCAAAATGTCTTATACCAATGGAGATATCTTTCTCTTATAAGCCTAGGATCTTTTTCATATATTTTCAATGTGGGACTTTATTTGTAACCTTGCAACCCTAACAATTCCTCCCTCAAACGAAAGACCAAAGGACCCTCCTCAAACAAAAAATCTATCCGTTTGACATCCGATCATTGACCCACCATGTCTTCTCCCCTCGGTCCAACCAACCTACTAGGTCTTCTTGTTCCTCGGTCCACCTGACCTACTAGGACTTCATGCCTAGTGTTTAGTCCTCTTGATCCGGACACAGGAGCCCTCACTTTCTTTATCCGATATCAATATTCTATTTATATGACTCGATTAAATCATAGCACTTGTACACAGTTGACGGTTAGACCTTCTGGCAGTCCGGATTCTAATACCAATTATTATGACCAAATAAATTTAGATATCTTCACAATGGTATGATATTGTTTACTTTGGGCCTAAGCCCTCATGATTTTATTTTTGGACTTTATCCAAAAGGTCTCATATCAATTGAGATATATTTCCTTTATAAACCTATGATTTTTCCTATATGTTTTTAATTTGGAATTTTATTTGCAACCTTACAGCCCCAAGGCTCCTCGATTAGACCATAGCTCTTACGTACAGTCAGCGATCAGACCTTCTGGCAGTCCGAAATCTAATACTAATTATTAGGACCGAAGAAATTTAGATATCTTCATTGAAATAAAAGCTTTTGAATAAAACACAAAAATAAAATCATAAAAACTTAACCTTAAAATTGATAATATCATACTATTTTCATCGAAACAATCGGTCCGGAGAAAAATTGAGAGATGAGCGACCTACTACGACCTTCGATCCACCTCCCTCACCAAGGGCTCCACTCCAAAATTGATCGACGAGCCCATCACCTCCCCACTCTATGAGTCCATGTCAGTGCAGTAGGAAGTGGAGGGGCCATGGCATAGTCGTTCGCTTCCCTTCAGTCTTCACCCAGACTCCGCCTACATCCATTACGGTTCCCGGGTTTGGACGAGCCATTTGAACCGTGAAGTGGATGAATATTAACATAGGGAAATCTTCATCTTACCCCGTTATATTTGATATGGGCGGTTAAGTCGGGGTCCCATGGTAGTACGGACATATGTCACACGGCAAATAGTTAAGATCAAGATTAGTTGAACCCCTAAACCCAGTTGGGCCTCTAAACTTTCGGACGGACACGTGCTATATAGCCTACCGGATACAGTTATCATCACCCCGGTCGAAAAAGGGCGATCAAGATCACAGACCGAAATCAAGGTATCAGGTCGGGGTATATTATGTTACCGACCGGAGGCACCTTACATAGCCCGGTCGGTTGAATTATATTCTCGCTCAGGTCTCTAATCCGACCGGATGCGTCATACAAAGTCTGGTCGGTTGAAGTACGTTCCCAATCAGGACTATAATCCGATCGGATGTACCCTACAAGAGCCGGTCGGATGAGTTACCTTCCCGGTCAGGTCTATAATATATCCAACCGGAATGATCTTATCATTGGCCCGTGCCTCTGGCATGCCTACAAGGTCCAACTCCGACGCTACCTGTACAACTAGAACATCCCTCAACAATACGGCCAAAACATTCTCAACTGTACCCCAGGCACTCCCATGAAGTACGAAGAACGGCGGGACTTTCGGACCAGAATATGCTCACTCATGCCTCAACAGTACACATCATTAAGGTTGATCGTACACACCCCGAAGGAGTATATAAAGAAACGAGAGCTACTGTTGCGAGGAGGTTCTTTTCTAACCTGAGCCATCTTTACTTACTGTAACTATTTCAACTACCTCTGATCGATCAAACCTGACTTGAGCGTTGGAGCGGGATCCCTAGGCCTCTCGCCTGGAGCTCTCTTTTAACCCTCCGTCTCTCTTTCTATGATCCGTGCAGGTCCTCGACCGGAGAGATCAGAGAGGTCTCGTTCGCTCGTTGCTACCCAGACGAACCCCCTCCGACCGGTTACCTGGAACAAAAGATCGTCGAGCCCCCTTCCCGATCAGCGTTAGGACCTCAGAAGATCGATACGCTTGGCCCGTTCGACGGATATTAGGTCAACGATTCGCCAGCTCACCAGTGACTCATCCCTGGAAAAGTCTCCGTGCGGGAACAAATTTGCGCCATCTGTGGGAAACTTTTAAATCCTGAGCAAAGACTGAGATGGATGACACTAGAAGATCCAGCCTGCCCTCTTCGCAAAGCGAATTAGCCCAGATAATTGCGGTCGTCGTACAAGAAGTCATACAGCAACAACAAACTGCGTGACAACTGAAGCAAGAAGCATGGATGTAACAGCAACAATTCATCTGGCAACAACAGCAGGTCGTGGGCAAGTACATCGGCCGGTGCAACCTCTACCGTCGGGGATGCCTGCCCCGTCGGTTGGGGCCCCGCTGGGCGCTCGGCAAAAATTGTTCACGTCCGCGGACACACCGCTGGCCTTTGATCGACCCGCGGTGAAAGCATCTCTCCCACCAGAACAGTCGGGGAAGTCCTCGATCGCCCGGGCCAAGGCCCAAAACGTCGCCAAAAGCAAACGGTCGGCTGTCGGTTCTCAAAGGAGCCAACGGAACTAAAGGTCTGTCGTTCACGGAGAATGTCTTGGGCGATTCCCTGCCTAAACACTTCTGCCCCACGACCGTCGGGGAGTATAATGGGTCAACGGACCCCGAAGACCACCTACGCAAGTTCGAGAACGCAGCGCTACTACACCAATACCCGGACGGAGTTAAATGCAGGGTCTTCCTGACGACCCTGACGGGTCCAGCGTAAAGGTGGTTCAACCGTTGGCCGACCGGATCCATTCATTCCTTCGAGGAATTCAAAAGTGTGTTTCTATAGCACTTCGCCAGCAGCCGAAAGTATAGTAAGATTCTCTGGGACTTGTTCTCCATGAAGCAGAGAGTGAAAGAGCCCCTGAAGGATTACCTCCAACAGTTTAGCAAAGTGGCCTTGGATGTCCAGGGAGCCACCCCCGAGATCTTGGTCAGCGCCTTCTCACAGGGTCTACAGGAGAGCGATTTCTTCCTGTCCCTGGTGAAAAAAACCCCGGTAGACTTCGACCACCTCATGAGTCGGGCCCTCAAATACGTGAAGGTAGAAGAGGCCCAGTCAGCCCGGAAAAAGGAAGCTAACGTCCCGGCTGGCCCGTCCGACCGCAAAGCCCCTCCCCCTCCACTGAAATATAGCGATCTCCCAGGATCTCATCGCCAGATTCCCCAAGGAGGAGACATGTGGTCCACGAAGTCGAGGCCTTCCGAGCTCCACTACCCAAGAAGTGGTATCCTAAATTGTCCGGCCTCTTATGTTCCTACCACCAAATAGGAGGACATGATACCAAAGACTGCTACGAACTATAGAGGAAACAGCGAGATGTGGAATGGAAGTCCCCCGACCAGAAGCGCTACCCTCGTCGAGCGGATCAGAGGGAGACCGAGGATTCGTCCGATCGACATGCCAGGACACCCCCGAGGAACCACCGAAGGTCCACCCCTACAAGAGAAGAGGGGGCGAAGGATAAGAGCAAAGCCCCGCTAAGGGGGACGATAGGCATGATATCTGACGGTTTCACCGACGGGGACTCCAACAGAGCCCGCAAAGCTAATAGTCGTCGGCTGGAGAACTTTGGGGTGAGCACCAGCGTCAGTGGGAGTAGCGGACCGAAAATCAGCTTTGGGTCGCAAGACTTGGAAGGGATCGAGACGCCCCACGAAGTCGCCCTGGTTATCAAGGTTATAATAGCCAATTATGAAATAAAAAAATCTTCGTGGATACGGGCAGCTCGGTCAATATCATCTTAAGAAAGACCCTCGACCATATGCAGATCGAGGAGGAAGAACTCCAACCCATGGCAATCCCTCTGTTCGGGTTCACCGGACACCAAGTTTAGCCGGTCGGACAGATCACCCTGCCACTCACCTTGGGAGAGGAGCCCGCGGACAAGACCCAGTGGACGCCCTTCGTGGTGGTGGAAGCCAACGTTATCCTAGGAAGGTCGGCTCTTAATGCTTTCCCAACCGTAGTCTCCACCTTCCACCAAAAGGTCAAATTCCCCACAGGAAATCGAGTCGGAGAAGTAAGAGGAAGTCAGTCAGTCGCTCGAAGGTGCTACGTCGACATCGTCCGAACTAGCTCTAATAAGGCCAGAAGGGTCCAAGGACCCCAAGTCAACGTCATCCAGGAGGGAGCCGCCCGGATGCCGTCAGGGGCATCGGAAGAAGACAAAGAGGAAATCTGAATCCACCCCAAGCGACCTGACAGTACCACCCGCATAGCGGCCGGCCTGCCCAACGAGATAAGGGGGCAGCTGGAGAAGTGTTTGGAGCGGAACCATGACGTCTTCGCTTGGTCGGCCTCTAAGATCAAAGGGATAGCCCCGACCGTGATGATGCACAAACTTAACATTCTCCCGGAGTCAAGGCCGGTCAGGCAAAAGAAGAGACATTTCGGGCCGGAACAAAATCAAGTGATCCGGACGGAGGTCGACAAGATCTTAGAGGCGGGGCATATTCGGGAAGTGCAGTTCCCCACCTGGCTAGCGAACGTCGTTCTAATGTCCAAGTCGGGCGGCAAGTGGCGGGTCTGCATTGACTTCTGCGACCTGAATAAAGCTTGGCTGAAGGACTGTTACCCCTTGCCCAGCATTTACCAGCTGGTCGACTCAACCAGTGGATGTGAACACATTTGTATGTTGGACTCTTATCAGGGATATCACCAAATCCCGTTGGCCCCAGAAGACTGGGAAAAAATCAGTTTTATCACCTCCATGAGTACGTTCTGCTACAACGTCATGTCGTTCGGACTGAAAAATGTGGGGGTCACGTATCAGAGGATGATAAATTGAGTGTTTAAGCATCAGATCATAAGAAACATCGAAGTATACGTGGATGACATCCTGATTAAATCAGCTTGGTCGGACAGCCTTATCGCCAACATTGAAGAAACCTGTGGCACTTTGAGGAAGTATGGGCTCAAGCTAAACCCCAGCAAGTGCCTCTTTGGGGCCAAGAGTAGTCGCTTTCTCGGTTATGTAGTTACCGAGAGGGGAATCGAAGCCAACCCAGAAAAGGTACAAGCCCTTCGTGACATGGCCCTGCCCAGGAACCTCAAGGAAGCGCAACAGCTAGTCGGCCGTATCACCGCACTGTCTCGATTCATCTCTCGATCGGCGACAAAAAGCCTCTCATTCTTCAAGGTGTTAAGGAAGGCGTCAAAATTCGAATAGGATGAGAGTTGTAGCCTTACTTTCGCCGAGCTAAAAGAATACCTGGCGCAGCTACCGCTCCTGTCCAAACTAGTAACCAGCGAACGCCTGTGGCTGTATTTAGCAATCGGTGAAGGAGCACTGAGTGCCGCCCTGGTAGGAGAAGAAGGGGGCATGCAACACCCGATCTACTTCACTAGCCACCTGCTGAAGGAGACGGAAGGTAGATACACCACTCTGGAGAAACTGGCGTTAGCACTAGTAGTGAACGTCCGGCGGCTGAGAGCGTACTTCCTCTCTCACCCGATCACGGTCCTCACCAACAACATATTGGGGCGGATTTTGACCCATCTTGAGGCTTCCGGCCGGCTGATCAAAAGGACGACCGAACTCAGTGAGTTCGATATATAGTACCAACCCCGAACGACTCTAAAGGCTCAGGCCTTAGCCAACTTCATGATGGATATAACAGGCCCAAATCCAGAAGGGATCTAGAAGATTTATGTGGATGGGTCAGCTAATCACCAGGGCAGTGGAGTGGAGGTCTTGCTGATTTCACCCCGAGAAGACGTGATGCAATTGCCCATCCGGCTTATCTTCCGGGCCACCAATAATGAGGCAGAGTATGAAGCCCTCCTAGCCGGTCTGCAAGCAGCAGGGCGCGTAAGAGCCACCCGAGTAGTGATCCACTCAAATTCGCAGTTGGCGGCGCATCAGTTGGAGGGAAGCTTCGAAATCGAAAATGAACGCCTGAGAAAGTACGCATAGGCCTACGAATGACTGAAAATCAATTTTCAAGAAGTGACCCTATGAAAGATCCCTTGAGCCGACAATCTCAAGGCTGACGAACTGGCCAAAATGGCCAGCGCTATGGCCGAGTGGACGCTTGTCGAGTCAACCTCGCAAACCCTGCTCGTGGCTCAGATCGATCGGCTATCCGAAGACGACGCCACCCCAGATTGGAGTACTCCGCTCATCTCATACCTCCAACTCGGAATCATCCCCCAAGAGGCAGGAGCCGCAACTCCGAAGATGAGCCGTCATGTTCACACTGATCGGAGACGCCCTGTATAAGCACGCATTCTCTCAGCCATTCCTCAAGTGTCTAGGCTCAGACGAGACAGATTACGTTATGCGGGAAGTCCACGAGGGTATCTGTGAAAACCACGTGGGGGGCCGAACTCTCGCCCGAAAAATTCTCCTGACTGGATAATATTAGCCCACCCTCCAGGCGGACACAGCGTAGTTCATTGTTAGTTGCTCGCATTGTCAGAAACATCAGAACCTACCCCATCGCCCGACCGCCCAGTTAAAAACGTCAACAATATCGCAACCGTTTGACCAATGGGAGATGGATATTGTCGGATCGTTCCCAACTGGGCCCCAACAACGGAAATTCCTCCTGGTCGCAATGGATTATTTCTCCAAATGGGTCGAGGCCGAGCCACTCGCCCGCATCACGGAAGAGGCGGTCATAAAGTTCTTATGGCAGAACATCATATGTCAGTTCGGCATTCCCTACAAGCTGGTGTCTAATAATGGGCGGCAATTTCAAGGGCAGAAGCTCAGAGAATGGTGCGACGGGTGTGACGTCAAAAAGGACTTCACCTCAGTGGCCTACCCGCAGAGCAATGAACAAACGGAGGTCGTCAACCGAAAAATAGTCAGGGGTCTTAAGATTAAATTGGACCATGTTGGAGGAAGCTGGGTGGAGGAGCTGCCTAGCATTCTCTAGGCCTACCGGATGACCCGCAGGGAAAGCACCGACCTAACTCTCTTCCACCTTGTTTACGGAGGGGAGGCGGTGGTGTCGGTAGAGATCGAAGAAGAATCCATCCGGCGAGCGGCGTACGGGGATGACAATGTTGAGCTACGGTGCAAGGAACTAGATTTGATCACTAAAACGAGGGAGAAAGCGGTCGTCCGGCTAGTAGCATACCGACAACGGATGAAACAGACCTACAACAAGCGGGTCATTCCACGAACTTTCCAGGTCGGAGATTTGGTGTGGAAGAGGGTAAAGTCGGTCGGAGACGTCAGCAAACTCGAACCCCAATGGAATGGCCCATACAAGATCACCCGCAAGCTGAGTTCCGGAGCCTACTATCTGCAGAGCTTGGATGGAAAGGAGATAGACCGGCCATGGAGCGCGAACCACTTGCAACCATTCCGGAGCAGAGGCCTTTGAACTCCCGCTTTTATTATTGGTCATGTAAGATAACGGTGCCTAGTGTTTTTCCAATAATGAAAAAGTTCTTGCAGGTCGAAAAAACATCCCGACCGGATATCAACCTGGACCTACGATAAAGCTCCGACCTCCCTCAATGATCCGGGATCGAGTTTCTCCGCTAAAGCGCCGATCTCCCCTCTGATCAAGGGTTGAGTTACGATAAAGCTCCAACCTCCCCAATTGATCTGGGGTTGAGTTTCTCCGCTAAAGCGTCAATCTCCCCTCTGATCAAGGGTTGAGCTACGATAAAGCTCCGACCTCCCGCATTGATCCGGGGTCGAATTTCTTCGCTAAAGCGTCGATCTCCCCTCTGATCAAGGATTGAGCTAAAGCGCCGATCTCTCCTCTGATCAAGGGTTGAGCTACGATAAAGCTCTGACCTCCCCCATTGATCTGGGATCGAGCTTCTCCGCTAAAGCGTTGATCTCCCCTCTGATCAAGGGTTGAGCTACGATAAAGCTTCGACCTCCCCTATTAATCTGGGGTCGAGTTTCTCCGCTAAAGTGCTGATCTCCCCTCTAATCAAGGGTTGAGTTACGATAAAGCTCCGACCTCCCCCATTGATCCGAGGTTGAGTTTCTCCGCTAAAACAACGATCTCCCCTCTGATCAAGGGTTGAGCTACGATAAAGCTCCGACCTCCCCCATTGATCTGGGGTCGAGATTCTCTGCTAAAGCGCCGATCTCCCCTCTGATCAAGGGTCGAGATTCTCCACTAAAACTTATTGTTGTCTCGCTCGGGCTAGCCTCCCGATCGGATGTGAGTTAGCCCTGCTATTCGCTAACCGTCCTATTAGGGCGCTCGAAACCCAAGCCCACAGCACCGATCCTCCTTCTAACTATCTGATACGATCCCGACTCCCCACCCTTGGGCGGACTAAATCATTAACTCGTGGCGGAAACAAATAACAGGAAGGACAATGGCGCAAAAGGATATTCCATTAAAGCTCAAAGCCTGCTTGGGTAGTACAAAGGAACTCTCATATCTAAAACAAAAGCCCGATCGGGCAGTACAAAAGAAGGTAAAAAGCATATACAAACTCACCCAGGGCGTCGTCCGGAACGCTATCGATGATCTTCTCGAAGTCCACCGCGTTCGGAGGTAGGTTGGCTGTTAAATGGCCGGCCTATCGTAGCTGTTGCACAGCTCCTTAGGCCCCGTATTCGAACATTTGCATGATTTTCGGGCCGAGCTGGTTCTGGAATTCGGCGGAGTTCAGGTACTGGACCCTCCAGGCAGACCAGCGCTCCTCCTCGGTAGCCTGCTGATGAGCCCAAGCTGTCTTTTCCTTCTCCGACTCGGCTTTCTCCCTAGCTAGGGCGCCCCTCATCTTCTCCAGCGCCTTGCTACGCGAGACCAGCTCGGAATTCGCGGCCTCAAATTGGGCATGGGTCTCTCTCTGTGCCGACCAGGCTCGTACGAGCTCCTCCTTGAGGGAAGCCTGTTGTCCCCTCGACTCCTCCAACTAAGAGTCTGCGACTTGCTTCGCCTCCTCAAGTTGGGTCAAGCGGGTGGCCTGGAGTTCTGCTCGAACCTCCTCACTTGGAGAGCCCTCCTGATTTTCCAACTCGACGACCCGAGCATGCAACTCTTGGTTCGCCCGCAAGAGCCTATAGCCGCGGGCGATGGCCTCCGAGTTCCCGCACCACGCCTGCAAGACAGTTTTCAGTATGAAGGTCGGACAATAAATAGGTCGGAAACTTACCACCGCCATGTTGGACGCCAGGAAATCCAGCGTCTGTTTATTGGAACAATTCTGCAGACGCTCCTGCGACGACCGCCAGGCAGCAGCCGCCCAGCCATCCAACCTTACTTTGGCAAGGATGATGGGCCCTCGCCTGCTGCCCTCCCTGGTCGAAGAGACCTCGATGGGGGTCTCAACTGGGGTCGGGGAGGGGAGTTCAACCGATCGCCGCTCGCCCACCGGGGATCCCGTCCGAGCCACGAGAGAAAGGCAGATCGACGTAGAGCCTGACGATCTTGTGTCGCCCGACCGCGATGGACACTCTTCAATATCTCGGTCAGTGGAAGGGTCAGTCGAGTAGCGCTTCTTGGCCGACCAGGCACGCCTCTCGACGCTTTGGATAGCGGGGCGCTTCCCCGAGCGGCGTTCATCGTCGGGCCGGGGCGGACGCTCCTCCTTCCTAGAGGATGCCCCTGCGCCTATTAGACAAGGGCGGGGGGGGGCAACTCGTCGGTATTATGCGGCCCTAACGAGCCGGCCGGCGAAGCAGGTCGACCCTCCTCCACGGCTATTTCTAAGTCACGCTCCTCCGGCTCTCCCAAGGAAAGCCTTCCCGATTGGACAACCGTTATTTTCCACATTGGCTGACCTGCAGGAAGCACATTGTCTAACCCATCGAAGGAAGCAGGCAGCGGGGTCGTGACCGGGCACAGCCGGACCGCGTAGAGGAGTCCCTCTTACAGCAGCGCCCTGGCGTCGAAGCTCAGGTCGGCAAGAATGTCGTCCGCCCTAAAAGAGGACGTGGATCAGGGAGCCTTCGGCAGGACCACACTCCACTCGGATGCCCACTCGAAATCGGTCGGGGAGGACACATAGAAAAACTTATCCTTCCATCCTCTGTTGGAGGTCGACAACTCATCTAAAAACAATACCCGGCCCGGGACTGGACTGGAAGAAGAAAGTCCCTTCTTCCCCCATTTTCGGGTAAAAGAAGAAATGAAACGACCGACCCTCAAGTGGAATATCGTACACTCTAAAAACTATGTACGACCCACAGAGCTGTCAGTAACCATTAGGGGTCAGTTGATTCAGGGGGATACCGAAATATCGGAACACGGACTCAAAGAAAGGGATATGGAAAACGAAGATCGACCTGAACTGACCTAGGAAGAAGGTCACACTCCCGGCCGGGGGTTTGTGGGCTCGTTGGTCCAGGCGAGGGATTGACAGCTTATAGCCGAGCGGAGTCCCGTACTGCACTCTAACTTCCTCCAAGTCGGAGGTAGTGAAGTTAGACTTCATCGAGCCGTACCAAGGACCGAAAGTTGACGCTTCTACCATGACCTAAAGAGGAGATGCCGACCTACAAAAACCCCTAACTAACCTTAGACCCGGGAACCCTACACCGAACGGGGATAACTTACTGGATCGAGAGGTGCAAACACCGAGCGGAATGATCGAAGGCTACGAGACAGTGACTAAGGAGAAAACAAACAGCCGAAACCTTTTCCGATGGAGACCTTATATAGCCAAGGCCCTGGATCCTCAACCGTCGGATCTGCAGGCACCGACTTAAGGACAACGTGTAAGGACCGTTGGATTGAGCCTCCCACGGATCGCCGACAGCGCAACAGTCATAGCGATTGACATCCCGACGTAGGTGGGTCACACGTTGAGCAACCACCGGTCAGTACAGCAGTCGACGCATCATTAGCACCCCCGCATTAAGTAGCATTAATGAAGCTCATTTCCCAAGACACGTTACTGTCGCCCGGTCTGAGGAACGTGCCAAGGTCCGATCAGATCAAGAAACCTAACACAAAGTTATCCGGTCAGTCGATCACGCCTCCTTCGACCAGACTCGAAGGGAGGGCTTGTGATATGGGCGGTTGAGTTGGGGCCCCATGGTAGTACGAACAGATGTCACGCGGCACGCCTCCTTCGACCAGACTCGAAGGGAGGGCTTGTGATATGGGCGGTTGAGTTGGGGCCCCATGGTAGTACGGACAGATGTCACGCGGCAAATAGTCAAGGTCAAGATTAGTCGAACGCCTAAACCTGGTTGGGTCTCTCAACTTCCGGGCGGACACGTGCTATATAGCCAATCAGGTACAGTTATCATCACCCCGGTCGGAGAAGGACGATCAAGATCACAAACCAAAATCAAGATATATTATGTTACCGACCGGAAACACCTTACAGAGCTCGATCAGTTGAATTATATTCCCGCTCAGGTCTCTAATTCGACCGGATGCGTCCTACAAAGCCCGGTCGGTTGAAGTACGTTCCCAGTCAAGACTATAATCCGATCGGATGTACCTTACAAGAGTCGGTCGTATGAGTTACCTTCTCGGTCAGGTCTATAATATATCCGACCAGAATGATCTTATCATTGGCCCGTACCTCTAGCATGCCTACAAGGTCAAACTCCGACGCTACCTGTACGACCAGAACATCCCTCAACAATATGACCAGAACATCCCTCAAAAATACGGCCAAAACATCCTTGAACAGTATGGCCAGAACATCCCTCAACAGTACAATCAGAACATCCCCAATTGTACCCCAGGCACTCCTGAAGTACGGAGAACGGCGGGACTTTCGGACCAGAATATGCTCACTCATGCCTCAACAATATACATCATTAAGGCTGACCGTACACACCCCGAAGGAGTATATAAAAAAACGGGAGCCACTATTGCGAGGTTCTTTTCTAACCTGAGTCATCTTTACTTACTGTAACTATTTCAATTACTTTTGATCGATCAGACCTGACTTGAGCGTCAGAACGAAATTTTCAGGCCTCTCGCTTGGAGCTCTCCTTTAACCCTTCATCTCTCTTTCTATGATCTGTAGAGGTCCCCGACTGGAGAGATCAGAGAAGTCTCGTTCACTCGCTGATGCCCAAACGAACTCCCTCCGACTGATTACCTGAAACAAAAGACCGTCAAGCCCCCTCCCCGATCAGCGCTAAGACCTCAAAAGATCGACACGCTCGGCCTGTTCGAAGGAGATTAAGTTAACGATTCTCCATCTCACCGATGACTTATCTCTCAAAAAATCTCCGCGCGAAAATAATATTTAATCATGTTTTTGAACTCTTACAATTTTATGCCATTAACATCGTTAATTTAATTGGCAAAAGACGACAGAGTATAATATAACGATTTTAAAATTTTAAAGAGCATTTCTAAAAAGTAGGATAAAATATTAGAGTAAAATTAAAAAAAAAATCCTTTAAAGCAATAATATATTTTGCTTCGGCAACTCATCAAGGAACATCCTTTACGAATTTGATTTTCTTCACTAATTTGCCTATCAAATAAATCTGAAATACAACTTATAATTCATTCCATTTGAAATTCAAACCCTAATCCATTCAGAGAACTGCAGATGATATAGAAACAATTCCCCACGAAATAATAAGTCGCACAAAGACACCCTTAATAGAGAATAGAGATTTAAACTCTGGAAAGGTCTATAGAATTTGCAATCCAAAGCAAGCTCGTGAAGCAACAAATTCATCACACTTTGACCAAATATTCATTTTCGATACATAATAAGAAAAATACTGAATGAAGGAAAAAAAAACATCAATTAAATCAAATTTCCATTTGGAGAATGGAACAAGGAACAGAACTACTCATTTGGTTATTGAAGTCACAATCTAAGAATACAACACAAGTCCATAAATTCAATGCCAGATTCTGTTCGAAAAGCTATATTAGATCCTTGAAAATTATAACTTAACAATTATGACTGCCACTATATCACATAAAGTACAATATCTTAAAGGAAGTTAAAGATCACGCTAAAGAGTTCAGGACCCGTAATAATCGATTCAAAGTCGTGTCTGCAATCACCAACTGGAATATCATGCCATGCAGACCTGTAAATAACTTCAATAGATGTAAATAAATAATAGAAAAATAAAGAAATAAACTATAGACTTTAAAAGATAATTACATGATAATTGTTCCTTAGTTTAATTCTTCATATAAAAAAGAAACATAAGAGGATAGTTGATTCTTGAACATAAAGTACATGTTAGTTATTCTAGGATTAACGGCTAGTTATGACTTAAAATTTGAGGATAAAACAATATTATTCAGAGTTAATGTAACCAAATATGTACACTCTTTTAGAAATAAAATAATTGTTCACATCGTCAATTCGCTTGTTGTCCAAATAACTATTAGTCCTAGCCATGGCGTGTATTGAATTTCACAAATTATGATGCCCACCTAGATTAATTGTTAACAATACTATGCAAATTAAGATCACAAAGTTTAGATATTACAATAATTAATGAGATCAATCGTAGCAACAGGTTCGAAAATAACCATCACATGGACGTACAAAGACAATAAATTAGTAACTATTTTGGACAAGAAACTAACAAACGACTATAACTATTTTTTTTAAAAAAGTTGATATGCATTATTATAATTATTGATGTGACTATAGTTGTTACAAGCCTCAATGTTCATATCATAATAAACAATTAACCTTATGTTTTTATGATATTGTACATTTAATAAGTTTTAAACAAAGCACAGAGGCTAAAAAACAATGATTACCAACATTTTATAACAAAAGGTGATTACGCTCACTTTAGACGTCCCTCACAGCCCGTCCCTAGGTTAAACGAAGAGAGGTAAATCACGAGGTCAACTTATAGCCGACCGCCAAAAGGTTAAGGGGTGGGAGGAGTTTTTTTTCCCGAGAGCATACGCCCGTCGAGAATTGACCTCTGTCCCATTGTAGAAAACTTGTCATCCACTAATCAACTGGGCACCCCCGTGGGGACAATGATTAACAACCTATGATGGCATAGCAGCAAGGTTAACCAAGATGAGCATTTCAATCCTCAAAATTACTTGAGCGCTAGAACAGAAAATGTAAGACGACAGCATTTACTTGGAAATAGGAATTTGACAGCTTACATCATGTTGAGGGTGATAAACCATTTCCTAACCATGCATAAACATTTATGGTTTGACAAAGAGTGTAATGCAACTAAATCAAGTATTGGTATAAATTACATGAAAAGATATTTGAATAATATTAGCATACCAGATACCAGTCCAGGGGAATGAATGATCAATGCTTTCCTTGCCTTTTATTTGCAGAATGGCGTGTCAAAAGTTTCTGACTAGGAGTAACATGATCATCCTGTGAGAATGATGTGAGAACTTACTACAATACAGGTGTTTTTTGACTAGCATCTTAAAAGTCAATTTAAACAACAAAATGAAAAGATCAAGTTAGCAATAGCACAGAAGAATACACATACACAACTTCAGAAGGATTAATGTCAAAGAATGAATTACAAGCTCAACATTCTCTAGGCTATTGCCTGCAACTATGGAAGGAATTTTGTTGATAGATGTTATTCATAGCTAATAATATCCATTCTTAGAATTGTATATACCAAAAATAGAAGGAACCCATTGCGACTTGCAAGTAACAATAAAGCCAACACTGTAGAAACAAAAACTGTGTGATTGAAAAGTAGTTCAATTGTATGTATAAACCCCCACCAAGTGTAAATGAATGTCACTGTAATTTAAGAGTTTAGCCTTAATATCCTAAGAATTACTCCAGCGAAATAGAGCTAAAAAAGATCATCCTTCACACATATAGTAATTATATCATCAAACATATGGACAATAATGGTTTCTTGGTGAATGAATAAGACAGACAGGGAGAGCAAAATGAAATATAAAGTACCTTCTATTCTAACTAATAATCTGAACAAACATCGATTAGTCAAGCAATAGCATGGAGATTGAACATTAACTGGAGCACCTACAATTTCCCTAACGATGAAATTTTGGTAAAGTTTTAGATATCACAATCACCTAACTTTCCAAACAGTTTCATGTAGATGTCATAAAATGATATGTAGATAAACTAGTCAGCATAGCAGCTACGGAGACTGGTAGTGAATTATCTCCAGGCACCCTAAACAAATTTAGGTAACCCAAAGTTAGTTGGGATATAGAACCTATTTTCATTGTTCTCTGTTTAGCTGGAACAGCTATCATAGACAATTACCTGAGTACCAAATGCTGAGCTGCTATTTTTTCAAACTGCTTACAAATGGCTAATGTCTGGCAAAAGTTTAGGCAATTGGCTAAGTTCCAATGCATGCACTTTTCTGTATCAGTTGCATAATTTCCATAGAGTTAACTGTAAGGAGCAACAAAAGAATACTTGTTTGGTTTTTAGTTGAAGATGCCCGAGACTCTATGCAGTTTCGTTTAACAAGATGACTTTTAGACTATTTATTTTATGTGCATAAACATTTCATAGAAACAACGATGAATACATCACGGAAGCAGCTTTTCTTCATAGATTTCAGTAGTTGCATATAATGATAGAATGTTTACCTTTTGAATTTTTTAATTTATGTAGTGTGATTGATAAGGCAACAAGAATGAAATTACATCCAAAATATTTATGGGAAAGAAACCTAGCTTGTCCAAGGGTCATCCATGAAAGTCAGTGTTCAAAACAACGGTTGAGGCGGCCGCCTAGGCGGGAGGCGGACCTCAACCACACCGCTTTTATGGAATGCAGTATTTTAGGCGGTTCAACGTAGGTTAAAAAACTCCAATGCTTTAGGTAATTTCAAAACAACTCACGCTTCCTTCCGCCTCGAACCGCCGTCGTTGCTGCCCTCGCTGCTGCAGCCCACCGCCGTTGACACCACCATCGCTGCTGCCGCCGCCTTCGCCTACTGTCACTTCTGTCTTTAGGTTAGGCTAACTCTCTGTTTTGGCTTCGGCGGCTCCGCTTCAACCGCAAGTCGTGTCGCCGGACCCGAGCGACACGTCCAAGCTTGTCGCCGGGCTTGGGCGATGCTTCTAGGCCCATTATCGGGCTCGAGCGATGCCTCCGGGCTCGTCGCCGGACTTGGGCGATGCGTCTGAGCTCGCACGACAGGTCCGGACTCGTCGCCAGACCTAGGCGACACGTCCTGCGTCCGAAGCGGAGACACCGAAGTTTAATAGCGAGGTTTTTCGATTTTTTTATAACTTAATTTAGGATTTAATCAAATAACTTTATATTAATAATTTTAATCAACTCCTAGCTATGATTGGGATAGTTTAAATAGGCTTAATTAAAGTCTAATAAAATTATCCTATTAATTTAATATATATATTTTTTTTAAAAAAAATATTTAAATTAACTTTTTTTATTTTTAGTTAATATATTTTATAGTAAGTTTGTGTTCTAATTTTTTATCTTTTATTTAATTATCAAAGATTAATGGCGAAAAATGAAAAATAACAGGAGATGAAATTGAAGCAAAAGTCTACTGATATTGTTTGGGATTATGGAGTGTTGTATTACAAAGAACAAATAGATTGGATCACACGCAAATTGTGTAAGAGGCTTATTAAGAGAGGAGTTTATCGAACGAAGCTTCATATTGCGGGTATTATAGGACAAGTTAAAGCATATACTAAAGCATCCGATGAAGATAAAAAAAAGTAAGAGCTTATCTTTAAACTAACAAGAATAAGAAGCGAGAAAGGGTGGAAGAACTAAAAGAAGAGAGGGTGGAAGTAAATATAGGTGTTGATGTAGAGGATGAAAATTGTCAAGTGGAGGGAGATTCTTCTAAAAAAAAGTCAAAGTACCTCCGGCCTATTGATAAATGGGCGTCCGCAATCGATCCAACAAAGGCAAGACAACAAAACATAAATGATGCGTTGAAGTTAAAGTTTACAAATGATGTGCATGAGTGCCTTGCAAGATGGATTTATCAGACGGAGATTACTTTTCATGCAATTGACAATCAAAGCTATAGACAATTTGAAGAGGTGGTTGGCCAATTCGGCCCAGGCTACAAACCTCCAAGTCAATATCTTCTAAGAGAGCCACTTTTGAAGCAAGAAGTTGAGAGGACCAAATTATCTCT
>JBBUKS010000044.1:2941617-2952878 GCA_038050645.1 Hedychium gardnerianum
TATCAGTAATTGGGGTCTCGTATGTGGGAGCAACGCTCCACCACAGGATATACAAATGACCAAGACACCCAGCTCGTTAGCTGTGGACTGCGGGAAAAATACTCTACCACGATACTCGTGGGCAATCCGTAAATGTCATGGTCCCTATCTACAGGAGAAACGTTCTACCACGAATGACCTCGTGGGAAGACAGGAGATAGCTATCTAGCTACGGGCTGTGGGAGAAACTCTCTACCACGTATGACCTCGTGGGCATCCAGGGTGTAACAACCCAAATAGTAGCATGTCTACGATTAGCTCATACCCGAAGGGAGCATTGATTGCTAGCCCATGTATCTCTATGATGTTACGACTAGCTCATACCCGAAGGGAGCACTGGTCACTAGCATACATGCATCATTGATGCTACGACTGCTCATACTCGTAGGGAGCACTGATCGCTAGCATACATGCATCATCGATGCTATGACTAGCTCGTACTCGATGTTATAAAAATCTTTTTATAATTTTTCAAATAGGATGTGCCATAAATTTGTTCTTATTTTAATTATTGTCTTTTATTGCTATAATTAAATTGTAATGTCATATAGATTGCATACACCACTCTAGAACTATATTTTCATACATATTTTAATATTTGTTTTCTTTTTTAATTTTAATTAGTTTGGCAAATAAATATTAGAATTAATAATTGAACTATTTTAAGAGTTAAAATAGTTAAAATATTATTAATTATTTAAAACCCAATGGATTAATCAAAATATTAAGTGACAGAGGGTGCATTATTTAACTGAGCCTACAACCTCCCCTTTAGCCTGTTAGTAAGAATATGTGTATGCCTCGTGCTAATTTAATTAGTCTCCCTAAAGGAGGGTTGCACTATTTTCGATTACTAAAATGAGCTCATAATAGTGATAAATTATAAGTATTAATTACTTATGTTTACCCTATAAGTAACATAATTAATTAAATGCTTAAAATATATATAAATATAGGGGTTATACACTTAAATCAAAGATATTCTGAGGACTTCCTATAGAATATCCTAGCAATATCAATGATGGTCAAAATCAAGCGAAGCTAAATCAATAAGGCATAGGATGCCAGATATATTGAATTTAGTGGGAGGGTCCCAGCCTAACTATAAATGAAATTTACTTCTCCTATAGAGGGATATGTTTATGATTTTGGAGTTTTAGGTCATCGCTATGTGGTAGTTTTGAGTCTACTCATGCATAACATATATACTTTATTACATGCAAAGCTTATTAGGTATTTTTTTTTCTTTCAGAAAAATGTCTAAAAATTCACTGGCTATTTTTTTGACTAAAAATCAACTAATTGGAGAAAACTATTGATTGAAAACGCAATTTAATGATTGTTCTCATTATCAAGAAGTATAAATTTGTGTTAACTGAAATCTATCCCAACATGCCTATGGTGGAGTCCACGACTGAACAAAGGGAGGCTTATGACAAGTGGATTCATTCTGATGAAATGGCTCATTGCTATATTTTGAGATCTATCTCGAATGTATTGCAATAAAAACATCAGAATATGAAAAGTGCTACTAAAATCATGGAAAGCCTTTAGCAAATGTTCGAGCATCAAGGATGTCAAGCATGTCAAGCAACCATTAAGTCTATCATGAACGTGCGCAAGAAACCAAGTATGCCCGTGAGAGATCACATGCTTGCATTGATCCTCAATTTAACATGCCTGAGGTTTTAGGGACTGAAAGCAAATTGGAGACTCAGGTTAACATGGCTTTAGAGACTCTCTCAGATATGTTCGCACTATTCAAAGTCAGCTATAATATGAATAAGTTGAATATGTCCCTAACCGAATTGATGAAGAAGCTCTAGAATGCTGAGGATGTTCTTAAAACTATGAGTGGTGATGCATTTGTTGTTACTTCTATTGGACCATCCTCTTCCAAGTTGAAAGGCAAAGGAAGCAATAAGAGGAAGAAATCCAACAAGAAGGGCCCACAGCAAAAGGCAAAGAAGACCAAGATAAATGGCGAGTCCAAGGGGAAATATTTTCATTGTAGACAAAAGAGCTATTGCAAGAGAAACTACTCATAATACCTAACTCTAAAAAAGCAAGGTAATCATGAGTTATCTTTTATTGAGTCTTGCTTAGTGTTTGATTTTACTGATACTTGGATAGTATATTTTGGAGCCACCAATCATGTTTGCAATGTATTGCAAGGATTCCAAGTAACCAGGGAACTCAATAAAGGAGAACATACTCTAGGGGTCAGTACAGGAGTAGTGATATCTACAAGAGCTATTGGAAATATTTATCTTTATTTTTCAAATAAAAAACATTTGATTTAAAGACAATGTTATTATATCCCGGATATTACTAGAAATTTGATTTCTGTTGCTTTATTGTTTAGACAAGAATATTATGTCCATTTTTCATATATGGTGTTTGATATAACCTTGAATAAAGCCACTATATGTAAGAGGCATTTGAGTAATGATTTATATGTCTTAAAACCTATTGATGGCTCATTGTATCACACTGCATCTAACAAACACATAAAGTTATCTCCCACTAATGAGATTTATTTATGACATTTAAGACTTGGTCATATCAACCTTAATAGGATTCAAAGACTAGTAAGGGATGGTCCTTTAAGTGAGTTAAAGGTAGAGTTCCTACTTGTATGTGAATCTTGTTTGGAAGGTATAATGACTAAAAGATCCTTTAAATCTAAAGGAATGAAGGCCAAAAAAAAGTCTTGGAATTAGTGCACTCTAATGTATGTGGACCAACTAATGTCCCTGCTAGAGGTGGATATGAGTATTTCATTACTTTCACTAATAATTACTCACGATACGGTTATGTTTACTTAATGGCTCGCAAATCTGAAGTCTTTGAAAAATTTGAGACTTCTCTACTCTCAAAAGTGAAGCGGAAAAACAATTAGACAAGAGCATTAAAACACTTCGATCAAATCAAGGTGGGGAGTATCTATCCAATAAATTTATAATATACCTTTCAGAGAATGTAATTTTATCCCAACTAAGCACACCAGACACTCCCTAATAGAATGGTGTCTCAGGAAAAAAAAATAGGACCTTGTATTGGCTTCTCTACTCTCAATACATCCTTTTGGGGATATGCTTTACAAACTGCAATATACTTGTTGAACATGGTCCCTTCTAAATCTATCTCTAAAACACCCTTGGAGTTGTGGAATGGACGCAAGTTCAATCTAAGACATATCCGGATATGGGGATGCCTTACATATGTGCTTAAGGGCAATATAGATAAGATTGAACCAAGATCGGAGGCATGTATCTTTGTAGGGTATCCAAAAGGAACGAGAGGATGTTACTTCTATAGTCCTCAAGATAAAAAGGTATTTGTAAGAACAAATGCAAACTTTATAGAAGACAAATATATAGAAGAACGTGAATCAAAAAGTAAAATTCTTTTGAAAGAGAATCCTAATTCAGATGTTTGCACTAAACAAAGTCAATTTAAATTCACATTTTTACCACCATCGATTGTTGGTCCTAGTGGGAAAAGAATGGAGGTTCCACTTGATGTATCCACTAATTTGCTGACAACTGAGATGGTGGAGGATCATGGCTCTATTGTTCAATTGCCTCCATGTCTTGAAACGGAAAATGAGGGTCAAGATGATCAATTGAGAGAGCAACAATCAATTCCAATCAACCAAGAGCCTCCACAACTTAGACGTAGTGGGAGAGTTGTTCGTCGACCTTCTAGGTACTTGTATTATGGAGAGTCCTTTGAGACAATATCCATTGAGCAAAACGTAGATCTCATTTCGTATAAAGAAGCTATGGAGGATATAGACGCTGACCATTGAAGGAGTGTTATGGACTCAAAAATGAAATCCATGTACATTAACTCTCTCTGGGATCTTGTAGATATGATTGATGGGGTGAAACCCATTGGATGTAAGTGGATTTACAAAACAAAGAGAGAAATGGATGGAAATGTAGAGACATTTAAAGCTAGATTGGTCGCAAAAGGTTATACCCAACGAGAAGGAATCGATTATGATGAAACCTTCCCTCCCGTGACTATGCTAAAGTCTATTCAAATCCTCTTATTCATTACAGCTCGTTTTAATTATGAAGTATGACAAATGGATGTCAAGACTGTCTTTCTTAGTGAAAATCTTAATGAAAACATCTATATGATGCAACCAGATGGTTTCATTCAAAAGGGTCAAGAGCATAAAATTTGCAAATTGAAAAGGTCCATTTATCGACTTAAACAAGCATCTAGGTCTTGGAACATCAGATTTGATCAAGCTATAAAGACTTATGGCTATGATCAGAATCTAAATGAACCCGTGTCTATAAGAAAATTAATGACAACAAGGTAAGTTTTCTCGTGTTATATGTAGATGATATCTTGCTCATTGAGAATGACGTACAAGAGTTAACATCCACTAAGCACTGGTTGGCTCAACAATTTGATATGAAAGATTTGGGAGAAGCAAACTATGTTCTGGGTATCCAAATCCTTCGAAATAGGAAGAACAGGAGGATTGCATTATCCCAAGTTTCGTGCATTGATAAGATACTAGCGAAGTTTTCTATGCAAGATTCCAAGAAGGGTCAAACACCTTTCTGACATAGAGTCCACTTGTCACGAGAGTAAAGTCCCAAGACTTCAACTGAAGTAGAATACATGAAACAAGTTCCTTATGCCTCCGCTGTAGGAAACCTCATGTATGCTATGTTGTGTACTCATCCATATATCTGTTATGCTATTGGGATAGTCAATAGATATCAGTCGGATCCATGGTCGCAGCACTAGACTAATGTAAAGCATATTCTCAAGTATCTCCACAGAACTAGAGGATATATGCTAGTTTATTCATCTCTAGATTTGGTGCCCAAAGGATATACTAATTCTGATTTTCAAGCTGATAGAGACTCTCGTAAAGTCTACATCATGGTCAGTGTTCACACTGGGTAGTGGTGTTGTCGTTTGGAGGAGTATCAAACAATCTTGTATTGATGATTCCATAATGGAAGCGGAATATATGACAACTTGTGAAGCAGCAAAAGAAGTCGTACGGATGGAAAAGTTTTTGCTAAGCCTTGAGGTTGTTCCTTTTGCATCAGAGGTCATTACTTTGTAATGTGATAATAGTGGAGCAGTGGCAAATGCAAAAGAGCCTGAAAACTATCAACGTGGAAAACACATTGAACAAAAGTATCACCTAATTAGGGATATAGTTCAACAAGGAGACATGATATTGTACAAGATAGCGTTTGCATAAAATCTTACTGATCCTTTCACTAAAAGTTTACCAACTGAGAGTTTTGAGGGATATATTTAGAATATGGGTATATTAGACATGCCTATTTTACTCTAGGACAAGTTGGAAAACTGAAATAATATTATTTTGAGCATTGCATGTGCCCATAGATTGTGTAAGACTATAAATTAAGTGTTTAAGTTGTTAAACACAGAAAGATTTGATTTATAATTTAATCTAAAGAATCATTATCCATGATCAATAAATAAACACAGACAGTTTATTTTGACAAGATTGTCTCAATTTTATTAAGTTTATTTTTGGCTTAGTAATAAAATTGACGATGCATGTTAATATATTGGATTAGACCACGTGAAATTAGAATTGTGATTTGACCACACAAATCTAATTTTACTTGATTATTGTACATAATATCTTAATCCTGAGCAGATAATGAACTTTGATTACTAACTTGAAGTTCTTTGAAGCACCAATGGGTGAGATCAAACTATTGGTTAATATCTCGGTGTTTTGGGAATTAAAGTGAAATAACGAAGAACATGTATTCATAATATAGAATCTATCACCTAATTAATCGGTATGATCTCACAAGTTCTTCTAATAAACTATAAAATCTGAGCTCAATAATTCAATCTTAATTATTGAATTAATGATGTGATGAGATCACATGTGATAGTTAAATAGAAGATGAAAGTTGAGTAATTATAAATATCCATTAATGACATTTTGGTCATGGTATCCTATTTTAGATATTCTGATTGATCGACATGGGTGATATGTTGTAAGTTTGAGTAATTTCAATTGGATTAAGAGTACAATTTCATTCTTATAGTGGAATAGAATGAGATTAATAAATTATTTTGACTAGTTAAGTGTTAACTAGGTTAAAATTAATTTATTAGAGCTTAATCGAATTGGGTCCGATCAAGTTCCTTTGGTGGCTCGAGTTAGATTCAGATAAATTATAAGAGTTATAATTAATCATAATTTTGTAGAAAATAAAATATATATTGGGTTAATATTGACATGTGTATTGTACACATGAGAAGATAGTAATGACAAAAATTATCAAATCTTTATCCAGATAAAGTTTTTATATAAATAAAACTTGTCTTCCTAGATATATGATAAAATTTGATATATATATTATGAGTTCTGTTAGTCTGCACACCTTATCCTGCACAACCATGGGCACCTTCTGAGGTGGCCATCGTATAAAGAGATTAAAGAGTCGAGTCATGAGAGAACGCTAAAGAAGGCTTGGAGGTATGAAGCGTAGATTTGACATTGAAAGCACGCTTCAAGGGTAACCTCGATTATTTGTTTGTTTCATTAAATTAATTTGTGTTAATATATAAAATATCAATAGAAAATCAATTTTGTAATTAAACATTCTCATCTTGGCCCAACACTTACAAAACTGGGTGATTAAGTACGAACAAAATGTAATTAATTTACTAATTGGAGATTATCAATTTGCTTTTCTACAAGGAAAAAAACACAGTTGACAGTTATATGTGTGCTCAGCAGCTAACTGGTACACCAGGATAAAAACTGAAGAAATGATGATCAAAATGAACCATGAACGAGATTTTGATGCTGTTAACTAATTTTCCTTATTTTCATAACAGTAACGTTAATGGTTGCCCAAGATCATATTTAAGGAATAAGATATCATCATTCTTGGTATAATCTTTAATAGGTACTATTGAAGAAATGTGCAGTAAAATTCTATATTGTGAGAAAATCATGAGTACAGTTGTCATATTCATGGGTATTTAAAATAACCATGTATTTTATAGATAGTCTAGTCTAAAATCACTATTAAAAAAAATAGTGATTTAGGGATGAAATTTAATTATGAAAAAATTTTGTCCCAAATTTATAATAAATTTTATGACAAAATCATAAATTGTTGCTAATTAGCAACGAATTTTTTTTTTCGCAAATTAGAAACAAAACATTTTTTATCGTCAAATTCATTACAGTTTGGTGACAAAATTCAATATTCATTGCAGAATTTGTGGCAAATTTGTTATTCGTTGCAGAATTTGTGACAAATTCAAAATTTGTCACAGAATTTACAACGAATATTGAATTCGTCACAGAATTAGTCTAAAAGAAAAAAGAAAAAATAAATGTGTCCGGAACTAGTTGATGGACTTAGAGAGCTTAGAATGACATGAAACCAATTCCTATATGTTTGTCTAGTTCTTCTGATTATATCTACACCCTCAAACATCAATTTGACCCAAAATATTGATATCAGTGATTTTTTTAACATGAATGTATCTGAAATATCCAATTCATGTTATAAAAAAAATAATTAATCTCAATATATTAGGTCAAATTGATATTTGAGAATATGAACATAATTAGGAGAACTAGACGAACACATAAGACTAGTTTTATATTATTTAGAGTTTTTTAGGTTCATCAACCAATTTTGGATGTATTTATTTATTATTTTATACCAAATCTGCGATGAATCCATGAATTTATCGTCAATTTTGCGACGAGTCCATTTGGTATAAAATAAAAAATAAATACGTCTGAAACCGATTGATGAACTTAGAGAGCTTAGAATGACATGAAACCAACGCTTATATATTAATCTATTTCTCTTGTTATATCCACTCCCTAAAACATAAATTTGACATAAAATATATTTTTTATAGCTAAATTAATTAGATGGACTTCAATCGACTGATGACTTAGTAAAAATACTAAAAAGAGTTATTGATTAAATATGTTTGAGTCATTTTGATGTTAAAAAAAAATTGATCTTAATATATTGGGTCAAATTAATGTTTGAGGACATAGACATAATCAGGAGAACTAGACGAACATATAGGAACTGATTTCATGTCATTCCGAGCTCTCTAGGTCTATCAACCAATTTTGGACGCATTTATTTTTTATTTTATACTAAATCTGTGACGAATCCATGGATTCATCGCAGATTTGGCGACGAATCCATGGATTCATCACATAATTGGTCTAAAATAAAAAATAAATAAATGCGTCCAAAATTGGTTGATGAACCTAGATAGCTTCGAATGACATGAAACCAGTTCCTATGTGTTCGTCTAGTTCTCCTGATTATATTCACGTTCTCAATCATCAATTTGACTCAAAATATTTATATTAGTGATTTTTTTAACATGAATATATCCGAAATATCCAATTCGTGTTAAAAAAATAATTGATCTAAATATATTGGGTTAAATTGATATTTGAGAGCATGGACATAATTAGGAGAACTAAACGAACACATAAAAACTAGTTGCATATCATTCCGAGCTCTCTAGGTCTATCAACCAGTTTCGGACGTATTTATTTTTATTTTTTATTTTATACTAAATCTACGATAAATCCATGAATAAAAAAATAAATGCGTCCGAAATCGATTGATGGACCTAGAGAACTCGAAATTACATGAAATCAGTTCCTATATATTTGTCTAGTTCTTCTAATTATGTACATGCCCTCAAACATCAATTTGACCCAATATATTGAGATTAGTTATTTTTTAACATTAAAATGACTCAAACATGTTTAATCAATAACTCGTTTTAGTATTTTTATTTAGTCATTAGTCGATTGAAGTCCATCTAATTGACTTAGCTATGAAAATAAATATTTTGGATCAAATTTATATTTTAGGACGTGGATATAATTAGGAGAACTAGACGAACACATATGAACTGATTTTATGTCATTCTAAGCTCTCTAGGTCCATCAATCGATTTCGAATGCATTTATTTTTTATTTTATACCAAATTTACGACGAATCCATAGATTCATTACCAATTCTCCGACGAATTTATGGTTTTGTCACAGAATATCTAAAATAAAAATAAAAATAAATGCATCCGAAATTGATTGATAGACCTAGAGAATTCGGAATGACATAAAATCAATTCTTATGTGTTCATCTAGTTCTCCTAATTATGTTCATGTCCTCAAACATGAATTTGATATAATATATTGAGATTAGTTATTTTTTTAAACACGAATTGAATATTTCGGACATATTCATATTAAAAAAATCATTGATATCAATATTTTGGGTCAAATTGATGTTTGAGAACGTGAATATAATCAGAAAAACTAGACGAATATAAAAAAATTATTTTCATATAATTTTAAACTCTCTAGATCTATTAATCAATTTCAGACATATTTATTTTTTATTTTATTTTATATCAAATCGTTTGATTAATTTTGAAGATAGACACCTTCCTGTGGTTCACCTAATTCAACACGGGTTTTGTTTTCTACCATAGAGATTTTTCAATTAGTTAACATCATTTTAATTGGAACTGGGTTTTCTATTGGTCAACAGTGGATGGGCAAAACCCTAATGCTACACTCACTCAAAACACATAACTAAAGTAGTCCAACAAGACAAATTCTTCAAAATTTTCTATAGGACAAATCACGTCATATTCGCTCCGGGACACAAAATAAATTCAAGTCTCGATCAATTAACCATCTTACGAGCCCACTCGTTAGTTGGTACGTTCAATATCGATGGATTGAGATTAATAGTTGAAAATTCTCATGACGTAGACTCAAGGAGAAAAATAAGCAACAAAGTTTTGCTATATTTCCACAAGATATACCACATCAGATTCATACATATCATCAATCCCTGTTGCAATCCGCTCCATTAATCCCTGTTGCAATCCCTTTATTAGAACGGTGTCTCCTGACTTTTCTCAAGGACAAGCCACGTCAAGTTCTTTATACCTGATTGAAGACCAATAACAGTGTTCTCTCAATGAGAGGGACCAAAATTTAAAAAATTATTTTATTTAAATTTCCATATAAACAAATTCGTAGATAATATGAATATGAATTGGTACAGATATGCATCATAAATTGATAGATAATTCAAGGTTAACTACTTATCCTAATTCCTAATGGCATAAACAATTGGAAAAGAGAAAAAAAAAATCCAACCTATTTATATTTAAGTGCTTCGTAGTAGCTAGTTTAAGATATTTTAGAAAATGAAACTAAAGCAACCCCAATTAAGTTTAGAACGATCACGCATAAAAAATTACACAAGAAATTAAATAAATTTTGCAATTACAATATGAGAAATTGTGAAAGGAAATGAGACGACTTATAAGATATTATAAACATGACGTGCAGGCAAAAATGAGAAAAGATTTGTTAGCTTATGATGAAATAAGAACAAGATTTTGATTATTCACAGTTTGAAGTGGGAGAGTTGTAAAATAAAAAAATAATAATAAAAAAAATTGATTTAAAAAAAGGATAAAGGTCTTAAGGAGGTTGTAGTGGAGGATGAATCATTGGAGAGGCAAGCCAAGTCGGTAATGCATAGAGAAGCTTTTTTCCTTGGGTACTTTTTTTTTGTTAATCTTTTCAGGCAAATGACATCATGATAACGTGTCCTTATACCGAGTGATCCCTCAACTCCCTCAATCAATGACTCACATAAAATGCGACAATCAATGGATTAAGTTTCCGACCTAATAAGATTTGACAATGGGGAAGGGACCTCCGACAGCATATCAATTCCTGTCGTACTGTAGAAAATTCTACTGCCCGTGAGTGTTGAGTGACTTTATTTTCTTCATTTCCATCTCAGTATTATTCTAACATGGGATACCTCTAACATATAGATACTGTAGCATTCGTCCAGTGTCTTATATAAGGCAGCATTGTGCAAGGCTCAAGCAAGCCGAATCATTGCATCCTTCTGCCATCTCTTACAAAAAATTTCATATTTCAGGAGATAATTCATCTGCATGGCGAGAAGAGTGAAATGCTTAACCTCTCCATCTTCTCTATGGTCATGCCCCATCCTTTTTCTCCTCTTGCTCTTTTCTTTTGCATATTTATCTGTCTCCCAGTTCCTGAGCCCCTCCTCCAAAGTAGCCATTGATCAACATGCACTTATCTCCTTCAAGTCTCTCCTCTCTGATCCATCCGAAGCATT
>JBBUKS010000044.1:2968231-2984113 GCA_038050645.1 Hedychium gardnerianum
ACAGTCCTAACTGTCATATTCATGCATATTATTATTTAACTCTGTTTTACAGGATCAACACCCCTTGAACTTCAAAGGGTCATAACTTTTGACTCAGGACTCAGAATCAAGCTCTGTCAGTGGTCACGCGTACAAAACTCAGAAATATTTCACTTGACCGAACTTATCAGTCGACTGATCAAAGGGATCAATCGATTGATCTAAGATAATAAAAAAACTTAACTTTGAACCTTTGACAATATCAAAACATAGATTTGATTCTGGTGCTCCATGCACCAACAAATATTAGTTTAATAGGAAACCATAAATATATCACTCGATTGATTTTTTTTGAAAATAGACTAGATTAGTTTCATATATAATGAGTAAAAGAGTAAGGAAAAAAAGATGAATCACGAGATCCTACAACTAAAGAAATGACATAAATATACCAACATAACTTGCATGTAAAATCATAGTGAAGATTATAAGGTAAAAAAAACTCAACCGACTTCGGCGCTGCATAGAGGCAAAGGGAGTGCCAATGATCGATAAATATGATAGGCTTTAAAGGTTCTCAATGCTATATGATCGAAAAAATCAATATTTTTTGGATGATTCACTAGAACAGGAGTTTAGGGCGACAATTATTTTATGTAAAATGTTTTTTTCTTTCTTTCATTGCAATAGTAGAGGTGATGATTTGATGACTCGGACAAAGAAAATTGATGATTATTTTGGAAATCTGATAAGTAATTTTGAAATCTTAGCTTGCGTACATTAAATAAATCTAATGTGATCTGATTTTTCTTTGGGATCTCCATTCAAGGGCGGAACCAAGTGTTAGCCGGGATTTAGCCCAGGGCTCATTTTTAGGGTTTAGGGGAAAGTTTGTATTGTTGGATTTATCTTCTTTTGGTGGGCTCACATGCGATTTGTGATATGTGAATCTTGTCATTTAAAATACAACTCATTATGTGATCTAACTTAAGTTTATTGGGGTTTGAATTATTGGATGTGTGTTATATGTGTATAATCCATAACCCATACTATTATCATCTATGTGTTGATAATGGATACGAGTCCACAATATATATTGGGTTTGGTCCTCGTTGGATTAGGGCATTAACAAAACTCTTTGCTCCCCATTGGTGAAGAGTTTTTGGCATCGTCAACCTAACTCCTCCGGAAGACCACTCCATTTGTTCTTCTTGTAGGAACGGGTTGACCGGCTAGAGGGTGAATTACCTTGCAAAATAAAAGGGACTATTTCTCTTATTTCTTACTTAAGTAAGGACATACTAGTTAATTAAAAAAAAATACATACAAAGAGAAAGAGGCGCAAGAGTTTGCTTGGTTACAACCGGAGTGGTTGTTAATCCAAGGCAGTTGAAAGTTCCACTAAAATACTCCTTTAGGCGGAGTAACATCTTTACAGCGTTGACGTACAAGACTAAGAAGATTGAAGTAGTTAAGACAAGTGTGATGTTTTAAACGAGAGGTCACAACCTCTATTTATAACAAATTGATCGAGATGACCGTTTTGCTGATGTGACAGTCACGGGGGTACCCCCATTGATTGTGGGTGCCCCCAATGGATTGAATCTGATCAACTGGTGATTTGGCAACACTGGGGGCACCTCCAAGCGTTGGGAGCGCCTCGGTTGAGTTGACTCAGCTTCTAGATCTGATCCGCTATGGCGGATCTTTAGCGATGAGCGGAAGCGCCTCCATGGCTCTGAGGCACCTCTAGCCAAATGGCGGGTGAGGTGCCTCTGAGCCTTGGGGGTCGCCTCCATCGTCTGGGCGCTGGGGGTGCCTCCATCATACAAAGGCACCTCATGCGCCTCTTCTTTCGAGGCGCCTCCAAGACACAGAGGCGCCTCGGGTCTTCTCTGATCGCCTTGGGTGATGTCCAACCATCCAGAGTTGAGCTCACCCGAACCCAACTCAGGCCTTCTCCTCGAGCAGGCTTCCTCCCCGGCTTCTCGTCCCTCGGACCGCATCCTTCTCGCCTCGCGTCCCTCGGACCGCGTCTTTCTCGCTCCATCGGTGTACTCTTCCACAGCTTTTCGTCCCTCGGATGCACCGAGCCCGTTGACTCGCTTCCTGTGCCATCCTTCTCGTCCGCTATGTCTTCCGCTCAACTTCTTGTGTTCCTAAGCTCCTGTACACTTAGACACAATAATACCATAGGACCTAACCTAACTCAGTTGATCACATCAAAACTATCCTGGGGTACTTATAGAGTGAAGTCAGGCAGAAGAAGTCCTGGTTGGGAATCAGGCATGATCAAAATCTTGGTTGGGAACCAAGCAAATAAGTCCAAGTGTGTGGAATCAGCTGAGAGCTGATTGTTGATTGCTTGGTAAACAAGTCCAACTGTGTGGAATCAGTTGGGAGCTGATTGCTTAGCAAACAAGTCTAAGTGTGTAGAATCAGCTGGAAGCTGATTGCTTGGTAAACAAGTCCAAGTGTATGGAATCAACTGAGAGTTGATTGTTTGGCAAACAAAGTCTAAGTGAAAGCAACTATGAGTTGTGGCTTGACAACCCAAACTAGATGGGTCAAAATCTAGTCAAGTAAGTGTGAGTAATTTTAAATGCTATATTCTACTCATTATGCGTAACAACTGCATGGAAGCAAAGTTTGACGGTTTCAGATGATCGGAAAGATTTCGAGGCGACTAGCTGGTGATAACTCTTGGCGGGTGAAGTTAGAGGGTCCATGCGACCATAGCTGGGTCGAGGCGACCGGAGTGTACAGGAGACTGTATAATATTTTAGGCGACTGGGAGATGAGGTTATCAACAACCCGAGCTAGTCAGGTCAAGATCAGATTTGACCATTCTACAGGCAATCAGAGGGCTTCCAGTCGACCAGATAACTTAGTTAACGTTATCTAGTGGATAGAAGTTGCAGCCACGTCAACACGAATATAGGCGACTGGAGAACCTCCAGTTGACCGGGAGAATACTATAAAAGGAGGTTCGAGGCAAAGCTTCAAAAACACCCAATTCATGATCATTCTTCTCTTTTCTCATACTCTTGTGCTTTTTGTGCTACGACACGCTACGATACTGCTCTTCAGTTCTGATCCGTAACATCTAGAGTAAATTTTCATTTTTGTTGTGTTGTCTTATTTTGTTATTGTGCTTAATTTTTAGATTCTTTTTCTGTATGGTTTCTCCACCTAAAAAAATTTTAGAAATAAGAATCATATTTTTATTATTGCTACGTGTGCCTATTCTCTGTCTTGATTTAATTGTACTTAACTTATATTTTTGATTTAACTGATAAACTGTTAAATTAATATTTATTTCAGCTATGCTATTATTCTGTTTATTTGTTATCTCTTTAATTATCAATTCATAAAATTCATAACGCTATTCAGCCCCTATAGTGTCGAGTTCGATCCTATAGTTTGGTATCAAAGAGGGTTGAGTTGATAGTATGCTAGGAAAATTTGGATAGGTGCATGTCTAGGCAGGCTGGGTAAGGAGTACCCTACTTGGTGCATCTAGTAAAGTGGAACTAGCTAAAGCTACCTTACCTCACTTTAAACCAGTTAGATCAAGGCGTTGTATTAAAGTTGATTTTTTTCTAGATTCTTAAGTTAGCTTTGTCTTAGGGAGTGGTCATTATTTTGATCAAAGAATGCCCCTGTGCCTCGCCACTACGTGGAAGCTAATTTAGGAAACTTTTGCTCAATTAGCCCAAAGAAAAACCTGAATCAAACATAAGACGAACTTTGTGCTTTGAGTCAGAATAAACAAACAAATCAAATCAATTAATAATCCGATCCTAGCCCAACCCAAATCCAATCCTAACTACAACCATACCAAACCAATAGCCTATTCTAGACCTTAATATAACCTAAACAAATTTGTGTTTGAAAAATGTCTTTGCAGGAAGGATTCAACACAACTTGCCTCCTCTCTTCAATGACAACAATTTTGCTTATTGGAAGGGAAGAATGAAATATTATCTCATGAACTGATAGTAAAAAAAAGGCTTTGAACTACCTAGAGATGACAATGACAACCCAGTTGAGTTCAACAACTGGACAAGTGAAAACAAAAGAAATACTGAAGACAATGCTAGAGCCACAACTACACTACAATGTGGGCTAACTCATGACCAACTAAGTAAAGTTGGACCCTTCAACAGTCCTAAGCAACTCTGGGAAAAATTAATTGAATTGCATGAAGGCTCAGCTGACTCACGGATTGCCAAAAAGGATATGCTACTAAACCTCCTTCAAAATATCCAAATGAAAGAAGGTGAAATGGTAAATCAGCTCCATAGCCGCTTTTAAGAAATCATAAACGTCATCAATGCAATCGACAAACAAGTTAAAAATCGTGACTTGATCAGGTACACACTTAAAGCTTTTCGTAGGACCACCTTGTGGGCATCAATGGTTGATGCTTACAAAGTATCCAAGGATCTTTCTGTCATTAAATTAGTTAGATAAATTCTTTTGTGATTTTAAACTTAATGAGCAGAATAATTTTGATCAAAAAGAGAAGGGTATAACTTTAATTGCAGGTAAATTCAAGACAAAATCCAAACCAAAAGAAGAGACAGAATCAGAATTTGAGTCTGAATCAACAATTGATGAAGATGACCTATCTTCAAAAGTCGCACAACTGGTCAAAAGGATGATTTGACGAAAGAAATTCACTCGGAGATCCGTGAAGAAAGATATCTCGAACAAAGACTTAGCCAACGTCTAATGCTTCAAATGCAACAAGAAAGGATATTTAAAAACTGACTGTCCACTATTGAAGGAGAAAGAAAAAGAGCCTAAAAAGAGAAAGAAGAAGAAAAAGACAATGTCAACCTGGAACGAGTCATCATCGGAATCTGAATCAGACTCAGACAATGTCAACCCAGCAATCCAAGAAGCATCAATCTTAGAGTCTGAATCAAACTACAACTCAACATCAGATTCAAATCAAGTCAGCGACTCAGACGAGTCAGCTGACGAGGTAACAAACCCTCTAACTAAAAAGTATATGTTACTGTTGCTTATCTAACTAAGACCCTAGTTAAATAAAAGTCTAAAGTTAAAACTTTACTTAAGGAGGTCAAAGACCTTAAGGAAAAGGCTAACTTAGACTCATTGACTCAGGTTAGTCAAGTTGGAACCACAACTCAGGTGTCAAAGTCTAAGGAAGAGATTTCTGACTTGAAAAACCAAGTTAGTGAGTTAAAGTTAATGTTGAGCAAGTTCACATCTAAGTCTAAGTATTTGAATATGATGCTTAGATCCAGATGAGCTGATACAACAAGACCGGACTTGGATTTAATTGAGATCAAAATCATGTTTCTGTAGGATCGAACTCGATGCTAGAGGGGGGGATGAATAGTGTTATAAATTTTATGAGCTGATATTTCAACAAATAATAGATAAACAGAATAATAGCATAGCAGAAATAATTATTAATCTAACAATTTATTAGAAAGGCAAGTTAAGCACAGTTAAATCAAGGTAGAAAATAAGCACACGCAACAATAATAAAATATGATTATTATTTCCAATTTCTCCTAGGTGGAGAAATCTTATAGAAAAAGAATCTAAAAAATAAAGCACAGTAAACAAATATAAGGCAAAACAAAAAATAAAATTGTTACTCTAGGTGTTGCCAATCAGAACTGAAGCGCAGAGTTGTAGTGTGTCGGAGCACAAAAAGCGAGAGAGCAATAGAGCATGAGCACAAGAGATTAAGATAAGTCTTGAATGAGTTGTCGTTGACCTCTACCTCGAAGCTCCTTTTATATCACTCCTCCAGTTGCCTTGAGCCTTTCAGGTCTCGATAGTGTAAGTGCTGAAGTGGCTTCAACTTTTATCTGTTAGATAATGTTAACGAAGCTCCTCGGTCAATTGGATGCCTTTCGGTTGCCTATAGAGGGGTTAAATCTGATCTTAACCTGACTCGCTCGGGTTACTTATAACATTGCCTCTCGGTCACCTGAAAGTTGCTACGGTCGTTCGTACACTCTGGTCACCTCGACCTAGCTACGGTTGCCCGGATCCTCCAACTTCACTTGCTGAGAGTTATCACCAGCTAGTCGCCCCAAACTCCTTTCAATCGTTTGAAACTATTGAACTTGCTTTTTTGCAGTTGTTACACATAATGAGTATGATGTAGAATATAAAGTTACTCACACTTTATCTGACTATATTTTGACCATCTAGTTTGGGTTGTCAAGCAATAAACTCTCAGCTGATTCCATAAACTTGGACTTTGTGCCAAGCAATCAAACCTCTAATCCCACTTGGATTTATTTTGCCAAGCTATCAGACTTCTGACATACTTGGACTTGTCTTGCCAAGTTATTAGACCTCTGACCTACTTGGACTTGTATTGCCAAGTTATCATACCTCTGACCTACTTGGACTTGTCTTACCAAGTTATCAGACCTCTGACCTACTTGGACTTTGATGTGTCAAATTTGCAAGTGCACGGTTGTCGTCAAGTAATAAAATATCAATCCCATGAGAACTATTCATTAAACACTAATTGAGTTTGTAAAGCTAACTAGTTATCTAGAAAGTCAGAGTTGTGTTGAATGAGAGAGAAAGAGAGAGTTGAAAGCAATTGAGAGAGAGAGAGAGTTGAGAAATTTGGATTGGGGGAATGATTCTAGAACTTCGGTTGCATTACGATGTTTGTTGACATCTATTCTCATGTAGGGTGACTTATCCTAAATTATTAATATGAGTTTGGCAGGATTATACTGGTGTGCCTACCCAAACTCGACGCTTCTTTGTAAAACAATAATGCCAAAATATCCACTTATATGGATGAACGTGGGCTCCATGGTACATCTAGACTATCTCCTATACTCCATAACATTGAATTAGGGCAACCCCATTAAGATCTGTAATAGTTGTTCTCTTATGACAAATCAACCTTCATTCAAGGTGATAATGCCAGAAGTCCTCTATGCAGGACTACCTCTGTCACGTGGGCTCCACGGCTCATCTAGATTATCACATTTACATGGTGACCAACTCTCAACATCCCAGGCATTTAAAGGATAAACAATAAAGCATGAACAAAGAATAAACATGTCATGCAATAGAGAAAGTTAACAAATACTCTGTTCATACATCAACACTTACATCGTAGCTACTTCCTACTCCTAGAATCTGGAAAACTACTCTATGAAGATGGAGATACAACCAAAAGACATGAAATTAAGCAATTACAATCTCTAATCAGAAAGAAAAGAGAAAAAAAAAGCTTAGCGAGATGATGCCGATGTCTTTGGAAGAATCTCCAATCTTCGATGGTGGACGAATCATTGCGGCTCCTTGGATGGCAGCTCTAGGATTTTCCTTTAAGGGAAGAACCCTCTTCTAGGGAAGGGGACGGAGCCCCTAATCCCAGATGACCTAACAAGATGACCCTTCATTCTTTTTATAGCTTCCCAAATCGGTTGGACCACCTAAATTGATAGGGCTCCGCCAAAATGGATTTTTTGACCCTTAGACTAGGTTTTCTCAAGTTTTACCCTGAACCAAACTTGTAGATCTTGAAATTATCTTCAATTTGATAGATTGTGTGTTCTATGGCTTGAATTGACCTAAAAGTTATGCTCATTCGAAGTTTGGTCTGCTGCTTGAGCCAGCATGGGACAGATTCACATGGCCGTGCTTGGGAGACACGATCGAGCCGTGTTCGTCTTGGGAAATTTTGGGAAATTAGACATGGCCATGCTTGGGGCATGAGAAGGCCATGTGAGAGGTTGTAAGCTCCATTTTTGCTCTGTTTTGCGCCAAATTTTCATCTAGAGAAACACGCCTGTGTCATGAGACACAACCATAGCATGTTCCTTGATTTAAATTTCAATTTGAAGGTCTTTTGAATGCCTTTTTCTTCTCGTACAATTCGTGTCCATCACAATGATGAAGCTAGGGCCGAACATGACATTGCCTAGGAGGCACGACCCATACATGTTTGGCTCGTGGCTAAAACAAGGCGAGGCACGACCGTTGGAATACGACGAAGTACGACTGTGCCGTGTTGGTTTTAGTGGCTGGAACAAAGAGAGGCATGATCGTGCCTGGGAGGCATGACCAGACCGTGTTGAGCCTTTTTCTGCTTCGTTCTTCATTTTTCTTTGGTCGTAGGAACACGCTCGTGTCATGGGACATGGCTAGAGCGTGCTCCTTGCTCCAACTCCACATTCCAAGGGCTTTATGCTCTAATTTCACATTCTATCAAAAAAAACATACAAAGAGAAGATCTCCGAATGAAAAGAGTAAAAGTAATGACAACAATAGAAAGAAGATGTATGTATGCAAAATGGGCTTATAAAATGCAATAGAAAGTATACTGAGCAATGCTAAAAAAACATGTAAAAATACACACATTAGACTTGTCTTGCCAAGATATCAGACCTCTGACTTTCTTGGACTTGTCTTCACCTGGTTCCTAACTAGGACTTTCTTGCTTGGTTTCTAACTAAGACTTAGCTCCTACTTGATTCCCACTAGGACTTCAATTGCCTAGTTTCACTCACTAAGTCTTTTCACTAACTGACTTCACTCACCAGGACTTTGTCACTGCCTAGATTCATTCACTAGGACTTTTCCATTTATCAAGTTTCTTACAATTGCACACTTGACATCAAGTTGTTAGATCACTAACAAATATAACTTTAACCTTAATAATATATCAAAACCTTAGGTTAAATGTTGTGCTCCCAGCTCTAACAATCTCCCCCTTTTTGATAATATGAAAACTAACTTAAATTTAGAAAAATAATCAAGAATAATGATTTTGAATTATATATTCAATGTATGAAAATTAGATAAAGGTTAATGCAATCATACAAGAAAATATCAATTAAAAAAAACTTCCCCTGAATTGAATAATCTTTTTGCTCTCAAAATCTAACTCCCCTGAATTAAATAATCTCTCACCCTTTTTCATATATAAAAAATAGATTAAATTGCAACAAGGTTAGAGAAGATAAATAAATAATCAAGCTAGATAAGTAGTTAATTAAGTCAGATCAATCAATATATAGATCAAGGCAACATAAATTCAAATATAGCTAAGACAAACTTCAATTGTAGATAAGCATATAATAGGCAAGTAGAAAATATATGTCAACATCAGTCAAAATATGGAACATATAAAAATGCAAGAAAGATAGTAACGTCAGGCATATCATCCAAAATAAAGTCAAATAAAATCCACAATAAAATCTAAAATAGAGCTAAGATCAGTCAATCAAAAGGAGGAGACTGGTGGCTTGTATAGTGTGCACACAACATAGCCATCATCTCCTGTATATCAACTCTTATATCAGTGGCACTACCCTCAAGTCTAGTCAGTCGATCCTCAATGGTTAGTGGAGGTGGAGGTGTTGGAGGTCCCGATAGATGGGCTGGTACCTGATCTGGATCCTCATCGAAAGCATCCATAATGTCATCCATATATGGAGATCGAGGGGCAACATTCCTTCCATCCTTCTAGACCAAAGTGTTCCCTCTGAGAACCATTTTGGCTAGGGTGAAGTTCCTAAGACCTATCTGGTCAAACTCGGTCATAGGTGTGAGGCTATCTCCAGAAATGTCAATCCCTAATGAAGCAAAGAGGTGAGTCAAAGTATGACAATATGACATATGGACTTGTCAACTAGTGGATACGCTAGAATGATAGATGATGGAGAGAAAGATCAACATCCTGAAGTTAATGTCCAACCTATGTTTGATAGCATAGAGAAGAAATGAGTGGAAGAGTCGTATAGTAGTAAGATCCCTAGTGGTAATGGGCAAGATGCAGATGTAGAGAATCTTGTATAGGATGTAGTCATTGACTCTAAGTTGTCCAGAATTGAAGTTAATAACGGTTGGAGTCCGCTTGCCACCAAAAAGATAAGTGTAAATCCTATTTAGGATGATGTCAGAATGGGGCTCAGGAAAAGGCAGAGTGGGACAGGGAAAATATTAGAATGTGGAGGATGAGGAACTCAACTCGAGTCGGCCCTGGATCAGATTAGGTGTGAAGATGATGTCACGATGTTGCAAAATCGCAAGTGCACGGTTACGTCGTCAGTAATAAAAATATCGAATCCATAGAGACTATTGATTAAGCACTAGTAATTTCACAAAGTAAGTTATTTGGACAATCGAAGTTTGCTTGAGGTCACGAATGCAAGAGAGAAGGAGAGAGAGAGCAAGAGAGAGGGGATGAGCTTAGGGAGATGTAACTAGGATTTCAGTTTCATTATAATGCTAGCTAATGTCCCTAATGCATATTCACTTTCTTACCCTCCATGTTGATGATCTTGTAAGAATTTTAACCAAATTACAGTACAACCCTGCGATGGTTGCACCAGAGTGTTTACACCATTTGTACTTCAATGTTACTAAGTAGAAGAGGTAACATAGAAAGTTCGATTAAAGGGATACCCCTTGTCACTAAGGGCCCCCCGGTCATACAGTCTAGATTACACAGGTCACTTCCTAACATTGAATTAGTGTAAACTCATTAAACGCTAGTTAGATAATCTCTTACAAAGGATTAGTCCCTATTTCAAGGTCATTACTCCAGGAAGTGGTTAATAATCGATACCCTTTGTCACTAAGGATATAGTAAGTCTGGTTGAATGAGTATCATTTGTCACTAAGGATCCCTCGGTTATCTTGCTCAGAAGTAATATTAGAATAGGAAAAAATCATTCACATCTACATGCATTACTCACACACACATTTCATCGAATATATACAAGACACAACACACATAGCACGAGACGCAAGCATCTCATAGAAATAAGGAAATGACATATACATAGTTCATACATCAACATGACATCATAATTACTTCCTACATCCTATATTAGGGAGATTACTCCATGAATAAGGACATACAAACCAAAGACACAAAATAAAGCACACTTACAACCCCAAATCTGAGAATAGAGGGAGAAAAGATGCTTATCGAGGTGATGTCGGTGTCTTTGGGATGTTTTCTTTCTCTGGAGGTGGACGGATCATCAAGGTGGATGGAGATGGAAGCTCTAGGGTTTCCCCCTAAGGGGAGAACCCTTCCCTAAGGAGAGGGGCTGAAACCCAAACCAAATATTTTTTCTCAAGCAAGGGTTTACTTGACCCTTTTATACCTCCCCCAAACTGTCCAAAATTACTAGATTTGTTAAGCTCCACCAAACCCAATTTTTCACACCTTAGACCACTTAATCTCGGATTGGACTTTGAATCAAAGTTGTATCTCTTGAAATTATCTTCAATTTTATATAAAAAAACTCTTAGAAACTTCAACCGAGCTAAAAATTATGGTGGTTCAAAGTTTGGTCTAAAGTTTAGGCGGAGGACCCAACACGGTTGTGCCTAGGAGGCACGACCGTGCCTTTTATCATGGATAGAACGTGGTATCTTCTATTTCTCTTTGAAGCAAAGTTTTAGATCTTGAAGTTATCTTCATTTTGAGAGTTGAATCGGCCCGTTTCTCCAATCGTGCAAAAAGTTATGGTTGTTTTACTTTTAGTCTGTAAGGCTATCTAGAATTCGATACGACCATGCCTAAAAGACACATCCCTGGCATGGGTCTTGCTAGAGCAGAGACATGATCGTGCTCCCCTGGCGAGACCTGGTGTGGGTCTGGCTGGAGCAGAGACACGACCGTGCCCTCCTGGCATGGCGCTGGCGTGGGAAGCTCTGGAAGTGAGGTATGGTCATGCCTCTGGGGCACGACCTGCTTATGGAAAACTCTAGAAGTGAGGCATGACCGTGCCTCTAGGGCACGACCTTCCCATGGGATGCTCAAAAATGAGGCATGGGCCATGTCAAAATACATGACCCTGGCGTTGGCTCTGTTGGGCATGGCTTTGACTGGCTCCTGGGAGACACGACCATGTCAGCTTGAAGAACACGGTCGTGCCAAGAGGTATGACCATGTTTTGATTTTCCTTCAAAGTTGCCCAATGTTCATTTTTGCTCCAAATCGCGTCCTATCAATAAAAACACACAAAGAGCAGTTCTCCGAACTAAACGAGTAGAAATATGTCATAATAATGAAATAGGGTCTAATGACATACTAATCTCGAGTGGCTAGAGGCAAAATGAAACCAATAACTGCTTTATAAAAAACATTATCTTGGGGTCTTAGGTCGACTGAGTTTATGATTTTAGGACGAGTACCTTCAAAGAAGTCAGCATACATGGTGTCCAAAGTAAGATGAGTCTAAAGCTCGGGTAAAGTCTTGGGAAAGTTTGGAAAATAGTAGAAAGTATTATTAGTTACCCAAGTATGAAGAAAAGATCGAACCATGTCAACATTGAATAGAAAATCTCGACATGTAATTTTAGTTTTATAATTATACTCATCAATTTGCTAAAGATTGTTATAAAATTTGGTACATAAGTCAAGATTGATGAAATGCATGCAGGTTAAGAGATCCAATAATGCATAATCATTGAAAGTTTTCATTACATCAACGCAGTATGTTGTAAAAATGGCATGTCTAAATATCGGGTTGCTAAATGATGAAATGTCTTGGTTTGAAAAGACAGTCTTAGTTCTTCTATGAGGAACCTAGGTCTTGGTTGGGATGTGAGGAGCCAACTTGATCTTGGATTTGTTGGCGTTTCTTTTGCCTATTTTAAGATGAAAAATATTTGAATCCGGATAAAACTAAGTAAAAGAGGGAGTTAAGAGATTTTATCGAGGCATTTTCGATGCTTTGAAGGCTTTAAAATTTTTTTACAGAACTTTGGAAGGTTAGTTTCAACGCTAGAAGATGAGAAAATGAAGGAGGAAAGAAAATTGGTGTGAGGATTTGGTTCCTCCTCGCCGCTGTTTTTATAGCACTTGATTGGTCGACCGAACTAGTTGATTGGTTGACTAGTCCATTAATTTTAGGTCGGCGATTTAGGGTTTCGAGGCTGGGAGTGTTGAGTTTATGAGGTTTGGTAAACCGAGAGGGTGTTCGGTCGACTGAAAAGGTTAAGTCTATAACGTTTTATGGTCCCGAGGCTAATCGATCGATCGATAGAGTGATAAGTCAACCGGTAGATGAAAGATCAAATCAATAGTCAAATTTTGGATTACCGAGGATTATCGGTCGATGAATCCTAAGGTATCGATCGACCGATTACTTAATTCTTGTTCAAATTTGTAGTCAAATGTTTTGACCATGTTTGAATCTGGGTTTGACCATTATTGGTCGACTGAATGTTTGTGTTCGGTCGTCCTATAATTTATTTGCCAAAAAAATATTATTTTTCAAAATAATTTGTTTAAAATAACACATCTATGAATTCATCCTTAAAGAAATGTCTAACTCCTTTTTCCTTTACGCAATTGATATTAAATGATCAATGAGTTTAGTATGGAGTTAGTCACTTTTTAGTGATCATTTTGAGTTTAGACCCCTTGGTTCATATCAATGCACTTGTCTACATCTACAACTAGGAGTAGATCCTAACATCTCACGCTCGTCTATGTGGCTCAAAACACAAACAAGTTAAATCTTAAGTGTTTATGAGATGCAAAGGCTGCCTAGATCTATAGGTTCATGCAATCTATGGTAGAGCTTAAGCTATTTCCAGAAAAAAAAAAGATAAGTATAATATTAATGCAAGTCTTATTCTACTTATCTAGAGATTTCTTAATTCCTATGGGTTTAAACTAAGTAAACATAAAATTTGTCAAATTTATTTATCATCCCACCAATTCTAAGTGATCAAGCAAGGTAACCTTATGGGTTGTGTGAGATGTTGGATTTTAGAATGATTTGTTTAAGTTAGATTTAACTTGATTAATTTGATCTTGGATTAGAATTAGTTTTATCTTTATCATTAATTAAGTAAATTAAAATTCAATTAAGTGAGTTAAATTAATATTAGATTAAATGAATTAAGTTAAACTAATTTAAATTTGTTTTTATTTAAATTATTAATTAATATTAACTTAGATGAATTAAATTAAGTAGATTAAGTGAGTAAAATTAATTTGTTATTATTATTGAATTTATATTAATTAAAGTGAGTTAAATTAATTTGTGTTCATTATTAATTTTAGATTAATTATATTGAGTTAAATTAATTTGTTATTATTATTAATTTTAGATTGATTAAATTAATTTGTTATTACTATTAACTTTAGATTGTTTAAATTAATTAGATTAAGTGAGTTAAATTAATATGTTATTATTAGTAATTTTATTAATTTCGAGTTTTGAAGAAGGTTGATTAACCTTGTGTTAGATTCAAACTTAACTTTGGGTTCATTAAGAAGGAGTTTTGAGGGTAAGCTTCCTGGCTGTGGTGAGTCACAATAGATATTATTAAAGCAACCACGTGGCTAAGACAAAACTTCCCTAAAATAACCAACCCAAAGAACTTAATACTTAGTTTTGATATAACTAGCTCATGTTTGATTGTGATAGCTTCAGCTAGATCCACTAAGCCTAGTGCACCAGGTAGAACACACATGATTCAATCTCCACATGCATTCGACATAGCTTCATTAGCCTACTATCATTCCAACCCATTCCGATGCTAGGTTGTCAAGGTTGGTTATACCTTTTTCTTATCTAACCATTCTAAGTTAATCATGAAGAAAGCATGACATTTTTAAAACATAAAGAAAACATGCAATTCAAAACAAAAAGAAAAGGACATGCTCCCCCTAAATCAATGATACAATTTTATTTTCCCCTCCCCTTGGATCACAGATTTGGTATTGTCTACCTACATAGTAAACATGTTCTTTTGGAATTCAAAATTTGTTATTTCCTACTTTGTTCTTCAAGTGTGATTTTAGAACCCATGGTTGAACATACTTGTTAACATTTTTATTTATTAAAGACATGTAAGTTCTATGTTGAGTGTTAAACATGTATCTGAGTCCGAATTTGTTGGACACGACTCTTTGAGTTCTAAGCATCATGTTTAGGTACTTGGAGCCCAAGGTGAACTTTTCCAACATTATCTTAAACTCTTCAACTTGACCTTTCAAGAAGGAATTCTCTTCCTCAAGTTTTTGGACTTGAGTTGGGGCTCCTTCTTGAACTTGGTTAGTTGAGAACTTTTACCTCCTTTGGAGGGATCTAACTTGTTCATCAGACTTAGCTAACTTTTTTAGTTAAACAAACAATTAAACTATACAATTTATCTACTAAGGGAGAGTTGACCTCTTCTTCTTGATCATCTGAACTGGATATGGATTCGTGGCTTGACTCAAACTCAGATTCAGACTCGGGCTCTATTAAGTGCTCCTTTGCTACTAGAGTCATAAAGTTGGTCTGGTTTGGTTTGTCTAACTTATACTCTGAAGATGATTCATCCCATGTTGCTTTGAGTGCTTTCTTCTTCATTGACTTGTCTTTCTTTTAGTTGGGGCACTTGGATCTGCAGTGTTCGTTTTTGTTACACTCGTTGCAAGTTACCTCTATGGGCCTGCTTGGTTTTCTTTGGCTTGCTTGCTTGCCTTTTGGTTGAATTGCTCTTTTGATATCCCTTCTGGTGAAGCCCTTCTTGAACATCTTTTGGACTAGGTTTACGATTTTTGTGGTAACGTTTTTGTCTTCCTCATCTGATTCCAGCGTTGGCCGAGGTTTTGACTTGGCTTCCTTTCTTATTTTCCCTGCAAACAAAAGCTATACCTTTCTTGGTTTGACTCGAGTTAACCTGTTAGTGTAGTTCAAATTTGCAAAACATTTCATATAATTTAACAATGAACAAATCCCTAGATTCTTTGTATGCATCAACTATTGATGCCCACAATGTATTCCAGGGAAAAACTACTAGAGCATACTGTAAGGATCTTGAGCGCAAAAGTAACATAAGCGCAGCGGAATAAAATCAAGATCCTTCCAGAAGATCCATGCGAAGGAAACCCGTATACTAAGAGTTATG
>JBBUKS010000044.1:2986701-3001619 GCA_038050645.1 Hedychium gardnerianum
AAACGTGGGGTTGGTCTTGCAAAAACAGCACCACTTTGGTGCTGGTCTTGCAAGACCAGCACCATTAATCGTGCCACTTGGCACGCGACCATAACTTCTTGTGGGAGACTTATAACCATGGTTGGAGGCTATATGTACATCCCAGACACTCACATCTTTCACCCTATTAAAAAATTTCAGAATTTCAAGCTTTATAGGTTAATTAATGGATTTCGGTCAAAACTCATTGATGGATCTGTAGAGCTCAGATCGAACCCAATCCAACTCCTGTGGGTTCACATGGGTCAAGGGAGTCCAAATATGTCCTCATTATTATTTTTAGACCTTCCCAACAATGATCCAAATGGTTTAATTTTTTTTTTACACTTCGGTACTAGTCTTACAAAACCAGCACCACATTAGTACTGATCTTCGAAAATCAGCACCATCCATTCTGATGAGAACCCACAGCCACGTTGGTGTTGATTTAGAAAGACCAGCACCAACATGGTGCTGGTCTTGCAAAACACAGCACCACGTTGGTGTTGGTCTTGCAAAACACAACACCACGTTGGTGCTGGTCTTGCAAGACCAACTCCATCAACCGTGTCACTTGTCACGCGACCATAACTTCTTATGGGAAACTCATAATCACAGTTAGAAGCCATATGTACATTCTAGACACTCTAATCTTTCATTCTATTGTAAAATTATAGAAATCCAAGCTATATAGGTCCATAAATGGGTTTTAGTCAAAACCCATTGATGGACCAAGAAAACTCAGATAAGCCCCATTTTAAGTTTTGTGGGATCACATGGCTCATGAGATCCAAATGTACTCTCACATGTAAATTTTAGACCTTCCAAACATTGCTCCAAAAAATATGGAGATTTTTTTCACATAGTGGTGTTGGTCTTTGAAGACCAGCACCAGCATCCATGTCACTTGTCATGCAGCCATAACTTCTTGTGAAAGACTCATAACCACGGTTGGAGGTCATATGTACATTTTAGATACTCTAATCTTCCATTCCATGGCAAAATTATAGAAATCCAAGTCATCTAGATCCATCAATGGGTTTCGGTCAAAACTCATTGATGGATCTAGAAAACTCAGATCGTACTCATTTCAAGTCCTGTGGGATCACATGGCTCACGTGAGTCCAAATGTGTCCTAACTTGTAAATTTTAGACCTTCTAAACATTGCTCCAAATGATATAGAGATTTTTTTCACATAGTGGTGCTGGTCTTTAAAGACCAGCATCAGCATCCATGTCACTTGGCATGCGGTCATAACTTCTTATGAAAGACTCATAACTACGGTTGGAGGTCATATGTATAATCTAGACAATCTAATCTTCCATTCCATAGCAAAACTTTAGAAATCCAAGTCATATAGGTCCATCAATGAGTTTCAACCAATTACTTATTGATGGACTTAGAAAACTCAAATCGGACTCATTTCAAGTCTTATGAGATCATATGGCTCACGAGAGTCTAAATGTGTGCTAACTTGCAAATTTTAGACATTTCAAACATTGCTCCAAATGATATGGAGATTTTTTCACATAGTGATGTCATGCTACTTGACACGCGATCATAACTTCTTGTGAAAGACTTATATCCATAGTTGGAGGTCATATGTACATTCTAGATACTCTAATCTTTCATTCCATGGTAAAATTATAGAAATCCAAGTCAGTAGATTTCGATCAAAACTCATTGATGGACATAGGAAACTCAGATCAGACTCATTTCAAGTCCTGTGGGATCACATGGCTCACAGGAGTCCAAATGTGTCATAACTTGCAAATTTTCGACCTTCTAAACATTGCTCCAAATAATATGAATATTTTTTCACATAGTGATGCTGGTCTTTGAAAACTAGCATCCATGTCACTTGGCACATGACCATAACTTCTTGTGGGAGACTCATAACCATGGTTGAAGGCCATATGTATATTCTAGACACTTTAATCTTTCATTCCATGTCAAAATTATAGAAATCCAAGTTATCTAGGTTCATCAATGAGTTTCGGTTAAAACTCATTGATGAACCTAGAAAACTCAGATCGGACTCATTTCCAGTCCTGTGGGATCACATGGCTCACGGAAGTCCAAATGTGCCCTAACTTGCAAACTTTAGACCTTCCAAATATTTCTCCAAATGATATGGAGATTTTTTCACATAGCGGTGTTGGTCTTCAAAGACCAGCACCAACATCCATGTCACTTGGCACGCGACCATAATTTCTTGTGAAAAACTCATAACCACGGTTAGAGACCATATGTACATTCTAGACACTCTAATCTTTCATTCCATAGCAACATTACAAAAATCCAAGTCATCTAGGTCCATCAATGGGTTTTGGTCAAAACTCATTGATGGACCTAGAAAACTCAGATCGGACTCATTTCAAGTCCTGTGGGATCACATGACTCACGGGAGTCCAAATGTGCCCTAACTTGTAAATTTTTTACCTTTCAAACATTGCTCCAAACGATATGGAGATTTTTTCACATAGAGGTGCTTGTCTTTGAAGACCAGCACTAGCATCCATGTCACTTGGCACACGACCATAGCTTATTGTGGGAGACTCATAACCACGGTTAGAGGCCATATGTACAATTTAGACATTCTAATATTCCATTTTATAGCAAAATTATAAAAATCCAAATCATCTAGGTCCATCAATGGGTTTTGATCAAAACCCATTGATGAACCTAGAAAACTCAGATCAGACTCATTTCAAGTCTTGTGGGACCACATGGTTCACGAGAGTCCAAATGTGCCCTCGCTTGCAAATTTTAGACCTTCCAAATATTGTTCCAAACGATATGGAGATTTTTTCATATAGTAGTGCTGGTCTTCAAAGACCAGCATCAACATCCATGCCACTTGACACGTGGCCATAGCTTCTTGCGAGAGTCTCAGAACCATGATTGGAGGTCATATATATCTTCTAGACACTCACACCTTCCATCCCATGACAAAATTTCAGAATTCTAAACCTCTAGGTTAATCAATGGGTTTCGATCAAAACCTATTGATGGACCTAGAGGACTCCGATCGGACCCATTTAAATTCCTGTGGGTTAACATGGGTTAGGAGAGTCCAAATATGCCCTCCTTTATTATTTATAGACCTTCTTATCAATGCTCACAATATTTTGAAATTTTTAAAAAATTGTGGTGCTATTTTGAGAAGATCAGCATCATGTTGGTGTTGTTGTTCTCAAAATAGCACCAAGTTTTGTGAGAAAAAATATCACGGTGGTGTTGTTACTTGAATCCCAAAGTCTAGATATCTTGCCAACTTATTATTTAAGGTTTAGATATGAACAACTCTGATACTTGATATATAATATACACTTAATATTTTCTTTTATGTTTGTCTGATCAGATTGACAAAATCAAACTTCAGAGTATACTTGAACATTGATAGTGATGAAATAGTGAGTATGAATGAGATAGCTAAAATAGTACAATGTCTTTTAAAAATAAAAACCTTTCAATGCATCATTTAGATATACTTAGTAATTTACAACTAGTAATTTACAAGGGTTATATAAAAAATAGTAATTTATATTATTTATATAAAAAAATAATTTACATCAATTAGATATAAAATATTAATTTACATAGTATCAAATAGTCAATTCTGTGTCACCATAAATACTGTGTAATTATGTAATGAATATTAAAATCACTAGATCATCATGGTTTCATAGTTTGAATTTGAAAGCTATGAATATTAAAACCACTAGATCTTGTTCCCCACCACATATCTGCAACTCTTCATGTATTTTGCTGTGACTTTTCAGTACTTCTATAATACAGTGATTCAACGAATTGTAATAAAAAAAATAAGAATGCAATCTGTAAACAAATAATGAAAATAATTAGTACAAGATCATTAATAATATAAGGTTATATAATTACTTATGTTGAGGTTTGCTTGGGCGAATGCACTTGTCTAACTTGAAATGACTGAGAACCTCTGTTTGGATCAATACTGGGAAGCTCAAACATGATTTATATATAAAATAATTATTAACATGTTAATGTAAAATAGTCAGTTCTGTGTAATCTTATCCCATAAGAAATAGTGAGAATTGTCATAGTAGAAATTTGAAACATTCGTTTATCCTAGGGCATGTTGTTAAAACCTGCAACAATAAAGATAATTATTAACTTTAATTTCTTAATCAATCGTTATAATTTAATTAAAAGAAAATTTGGTAGTACCGGCTATAGATGACAAATCTTTTTCATATGTGTCATCATCGCTTGTCACATTTTGATTATCTATAATTGATCTGAAAATCAACACATTGTCATATTTATAAAATTTAATAAAACTAATGGATTGAGAAATTAAATTATAATCAAAATGTCGAGCAACAAGTTTCTTGCTTGATTTGTGATGCTCACTGCAATCAGATTCTCATCTAAAATATAGTATGTCTGTAAATTTCTTTATTCAGGCATGAAAGGGAAGAATCCTACACAGATCTATGTAAATTACAAAATGAAGATGATAATAATTATAACGATAAAAAATCCAGAAAAAACTTTTACTTTGTAATATTAGGTACGTTGGTGTTGGGATTTAAAAAACAACACCAATGTTGGTTTTGAGACTCCAATCCTGATTTTGAGTCTCCCACAAGAACTTATGGTCGCATGCCAAGTGACACGGTTCTTGAGTTCTCATCAATAATCTGGTGTTGGTTTTCGAAAATTGGTGCTTATCTTCTCATACCAGCACCACTATGTACAAAAAGATTAAAATCTTTTAGATTAATTCTTGGAAGGTTTAATGAAATAATTGAATCAACCACACTAATCCTCATTCAATCGAGTTGAATGAAAATTACACCAAGTATATTGTAGAAAGTAAAAGTCCAATACCTCCAAACCAACAAAATTATTGTATAACAAACTTCCAAATGACATTTAAAATTACAGCTTCCATGCCCCGCCATCAATCAACTACAAAATAAATCATAAAATATGATAAAAATTCTGACATGGGTGCTGTTTTGAAAAAAACAGCACCAACATGGTACTGGTTTGAATAAAATAGCACCACGTATGTCCTGCTATCAATTAACTATAAAATAAATCATGAAATATGATGAAAATTCTGACGTTGGTGCTAGTTTTGTTCAAAAGAGCACTAGCGTGGTGCTTTTTTTTTCATAATAGCACCAACGTGGTGCTATTTTTTTTCAAAACAACACCACGAAAAAAATAGCAACAATGTTCCATTTAACTCGATCAATTGTGAATTTGTCAATACCTGAGTTTTCCCACTGCAAGATACATCTTATGTGATAGAGTGCAATCAATCACCAAATTAATAAAGATCCAACTCTAATTGAAGTTCAACTTTTAAGTATATTATAGAAAATTAAAACTTTTAGCAAAAATAAAGGGATTACTTTAATTTTTTAGCTACACATCCTTAAGGAAGTGGCGGTCGCGAGGAATCCACATAGAGATGATGCGGGAATGAGCGGCAGAAGCAAGGGATCCCAGGAGAGGCGGCACGGTCGCCATGGGCTTTAGGGTTTAGGAAATCGGGGGGAATAGAGGAGAGGAAGAGAGTCTAAGCATCTAAAATTTTGGGAGGAAAGAATCAGAGCCGAATAAATCCCACGTGAAAGAAAAGAGAAGAAAGAGAGATTAAAAAACATCTCTAAAAGTCGCGTCAGGTGTCCACGTAGACTATCGCTTACGGTCGCCTATATAAGAGTATGCAGGATATCAAAACTATATGTATATATATATAATTTAATAATTCAAACATAAGTTGGGGGCAATGGTACAACGGCATAATGTCTTTTTAATTTTCTAGACTTTTAAAAATCGATTGATTTAAGAACGCTGAATTATCATTTGATATGAGTATTTTTTAATTTATTTTGATCATCGTTAATTTTTTTTTATCAAGATGATTATTCCTCGGATTAAATACATGATATTAATTAAAAATAATTATCTCTAAAATTAATTGACTAAATACCCTATTAGAAAAAAATAAATTCAAACGGAAGCAAAGAATCTCCCGAAAAAGATACTGGATTGCTTGACTGATGGGGATTCTCCTTCCCACCGAATCAACGGCTGAAATCTTCTCCTTATACTTGGGTTGCCGAAATCCAACGGTCCGGATTCGTGGCCGCGGCGGCTCGCCTGTAATCAGTCCGCATGTGAGTTCGTAGCGAGATCAATCGTGCCGCCGTCGATTACAGAGCGAACGGCGATGTATGCTCTCGCATAATAATAATATTCCCACCACTTTGCTTCCTTGACAAGAATTCCTCGTGTTACCCCTTCGGCGGCTATAAATTACGCGTTTATTTTACCTTTTTTTTTTGCTCTTGCGCTCTCTCTCTCTCTTCCTCTTGCCGTTCGTGGTTCGATCTTGATCTCGATGGCGAACCCGGGCGAGGCTTCCTCTTCCGATCCGTGAGTGCCTTCTTTCAATTGATTTTTGTGTTCTTTGATTGGATGCCTATCTGGGGTGTTGGGATTTTGATTTATTTTTGTCGTGGTTCTGATTGGGTGGATGGTGGAAATTGATGCAGCAAGGGTAAGAAGGATTACAGCACGGCGATCCTCGAGAAGAAGAAGGCTCCCAACCGTTTGGTTGTGGATGAGGCGATCAATGACGATAATTCGGTTGTTTCGATGCATCCAGAGACGATGGAGAAGCTGCAGCTGTTTCGCGGCGATACCATACTCTTGAAGGTTCCAGGACTATTTCCTTTTTTTTCCTTTTCTTTTCCTCTGGACTGTTCGGATTCAGCTAGTCCAGCCTCTAGAGGTGTAGGCGAACTAAACAATTAGGGTTTCTTAGATCTTCAGGTTTTGTGATAATTTGGGGTTTTAATAGGTATCCTTTGTCGCCTTTTTACGTTTGTTTTGAAATTTTGTTTTTTTTAACTAAAGTTACTTAGAATTGAGTTCAACTTCTGATATCTATTAGGCGACTTTTGATTATATAGTCATTATATTTTTATGAGAGATTGTGGATGTTATAAATTAGGGTGGACTTAAATTAGAAGATTTAGTCGTTTTGTCCTGGCAAAAATTCCAATATCTGGTTTCTGCAGGGGAAGAAAAGAAAGGATACAATCTGTATTGCTCTAGCTGATGATACATGCGATGAACCAAAGATCAGGATGAACAAGGTTGTCAGATCAAATCTCAGGGTGAGGCTTGGTGACGTTGTATCTGTCCATCAATGCCAAGATGTCAAGTATGGAAATCGTGTCCACATACTTCCCATTGATGACACAATTGAAGGAGTTACAGGGAACCTGTTTGATGCATATTTGAAACGTGAGTTTTATTATATTTCATATTTATCTGTTTATATTTTATATGTAGTTACCTATCATTGCCTGCTACTATTGCTCTTCTAAATTGTTTTCCTTAAGTTGACATTCTTACCATGGTTCATGTTAATGAAGACAATTTGTGCTATTGTTTCTTGAATTCATTGTGTAAAGTGTTTTTTCAATGAAGAACCATGCTGTAGGTTTCAATAATGGTCTTCTATCTCATCGAATTGAAGCTTCTATTTGGGAAAACACATTCAAATTCTAGATATTTCTTCATTCCTTTTGAATTTAGGAAAATTCTGCTTCTTTTAATTCACATTGTTTGTTTACCTAACCTTAAACTATTTGATAAGTGTATCTTGAATCTCAATTGTGCTAATTATCTCACTTGAAAAGGGTACCAATTATTGGCAATGTTAACTGCAATGGAGCAATTTGTCTCCTTAGGAAATCATTTAGTTATGCTTTACAACAAAATAAAGGGGAGCCTTGGCGCAACGGTAAAATTGCTACCATATTACCTAGAGGTCACGGTTCGAGTCGCGGAAACAACCTCTTGCAATGCAAAATAAGACTACATACCATAGACCCAATGTAGTCCAATCCTTCCCCGAGACCCTGCATTGGCGGGAGTTTCGTGCACCGGGCTGCCCTTTTTATTACAACAAAATGGGTGCTTCTTGATAGATTTGACTTCTATGTCAAATTAGGATTGCTCTGATGCTTTGGCTTTTTTTTTTTCTGTTTGGCTTCTCTTTTTTTCTGTTTGTGCATGAAATGTTGATTTAAACCATCTTTTAATTTGATCAAGCAATATGATCAATTGGTTTTGAGATGTTCCACTTTCTTGGCCATCCAACCTATTCATTCTACAAATGCTTTCTATATCATTTCAATACCTGGATTCCGAGGTTCTAATTAAACTGTCTTCTGGTTCACAATTGCATCTTTCCTTTGTTAGTTGGATACTTCTTTTGAGTCTCGTGCTCTTTACCCTATTTTTCTACACGTGCTATTGAAAGAACGGCCTTGACCCATACCCAATATGATAAATTCATATTGATATGATAAATATGAATTTTAGAGGTTGTATGGGGGAGGACTTGTGAAACACTGATTCTTGAAATTCTTTAGTGTACACATTAACACTCACATAATACAATTTCATGCTTCTTTCTTAGACTAACTTCATGAAAACTTATGCTTTTCATTTAGCTGATCGGAGTCTCATCATCCAAGTCAATAGTGTACAGACATGCATTGTGAAATTGATAGTTGATCCTAAATGCTATTAGCCATTTGTAACAAGTGCCTCAAGTGAATTATGATATCCTTTGATGGTTATCAAATACAGACTAAATTACTTTGTTGGAATTCCATTAACTCCTATACCGATGATTGCACTAATTCCACCAGGGTAAAGATATATCAATATTTTCGATGAAAATCGAAAATATTGATGCTAGTAGTCCTATTAACTTATGGCCTTAGAGAACTATATTGTAAGCCTAATCCAAGTTACTATAACCAGATGCAGTTTAAAAGAACAATAACTATGATGATTGATTTCTCTAGCATGTGTGCAAAGTATTTACACAGACTGGTCTCTTATTTAACCTATGTTAAATCATCCTCCCTACATATATGTTTATTGATTCAAGTTGCTGGTGTTTGATCAAGTCTGGATTTCTTATTTACATGCTTGTGTTTTGTAATCTAACTACTCAAGCTACCTATCATTGCTTGAAGCCTTTTGACAATCAGTTATGCTTTCATCTTTTTTTATTTTCATCTATAAATTATTTGATACATGTAGCTATTATGACTATAAAAGTTCTCAATAAATCACCTTTTCTACTTGTAAATGAGGAAATGTTGTAGCAGTATTTTTCTCATGTAAATATTCAATGTTTTCATGAGCTCACATTGATGGTTCTAATTGGAGTGGATCAGAATTCCTGTAATTTGATTCCAGATATATGCTAGCTCCATGTCTGGTTTATGCATGAGTGACTGGTTTCACTCATTTGGTTTATGTTAGCTACATCTATCTTGTTCAGTTTCAGTCTGATCAGTTCCTAATCCTTTCTTCCATAAGTAATCTCAGGAATTTATGCATACCTGTGCATTTTAGCTCTATGTAAGGGTTTTGATATATTGGAACCGCAAGAAAATTTATGCTAGCTTGTTATAGCAAGACTTATTGGCGACTAGAGTTGTCTGATACTTCTTTATTTGCTGCTTTTTTGGTTCTTTTGACTTAAAATTTAACATTTTTGCAGCTTATTTTCTGGAAGCATATCGTCCTGTTAGAAAAGGGGATCTTTTCCTTGTCAGGGGTGGGATGAGGAGTGTTGAGTTTAAGGTTATAGAAACTGATCCTGCAGAGTACTGTATTGTTGCTCCTGATACAGAGATTTTCTGCGAGGGGGAGCCGGTAAAAAGAGAAGACGAGGACAGGCTTGATGAGGTAGGTTATGATGATGTTGGAGGAGTTAGGAAACAAATGGCTCAGATAAGAGAGCTAGTAGAACTTCCTCTAAGACATCCTCAACTATTTAAATCTATTGGTGTCAAGCCGCCAAAAGGTATTTTGTTGTATGGTCCACCTGGTTCAGGTAAGACATTAATAGCTAGAGCAGTCGCAAATGAGACGGGAGCCTTTTTCTTTTGCATCAATGGTCCAGAGATCATGTCAAAGCTAGCCGGTGAGAGTGAGAGTAATTTGAGGAAGGCTTTTGAGGAAGCAGAGAAAAATGCACCCTCAATTATCTTCATTGATGAGATTGATTCCATTGCTCCCAAGAGAGAGAAAACTCATGGGGAAGTTGAAAGGCGCATAGTGTCTCAACTGTTGACATTGATGGATGGGTTGAAGTCTCGTGCTCATGTAATTGTCATTGGGGCTACCAACAGGCCAAACAGTATCGATCCAGCTCTTAGACGATTTGGTAGGTTTGACAGAGAAATTGACATTGGTGTCCCTGATGAGGTTGGCCGATTGGAGGTTCTTCGCATCCATACTAAGAACATGAAGCTATCTGATGATGTATGTGAACATTGCTAATTGCTGTTACCTTGTTCAATAGATATTTTGCAGTGAATGTTGATGTTATGCAATTTGATTTATTCAATGCAGGTTGATTTGGAAAGGATTGCTAAGGACACTCATGGCTATGTTGGGGCTGACCTTGCTGCTTTATGCACTGAGGCTGCTCTCCAGTGTATCCGCGAAAAGATGGACATAATTGACCTAGAAGATGAATCAATTGATGCCGAGATTCTCAATTCTATGGCTGTTACAAATGAACACTTTAAGACTGCTTTGGGATCTAGTAACCCATCTGCCCTCCGTGAAACTGTAAGTCTTTGCTTTGGTAATTGTAATCATTTTCAGTTAGTTTTTTTCTTTCTTTCTAAATATGATTATCTACATGAATTTTTAAAATAAATTGTTGCTGCAAGAGTTGAAAATGAGAAATTTGAGATTGATGTTCTTCTTTCTAAATTAAACTTCCCTTTTGCAACTCGAGAAATCCTACAACCTCATATGTCTGGTTGGCGACTTGTGTTTACTGTCATAAGTTGATGAATGGCCTAAAAAACCACTTTTATTTCTTCAATGCTCTTTTGCACTTGGGTTATACTCCTTACCTTGAGATATGCTGATAGTTTGCGGGGTTTCGATCAGGTTGTTGAAGTACCAAATGTCAGCTGGGATGATATTGGTGGACTGGAAAATGTCAAGAGGGAACTACAAGAGGTAGTTTGCGGGATTTTTCGAGGTTTTATGTCCACCAAGGCACCAAGTGTGTGAAATTTTTTTTATTAATTTTTTTTTCCTTTGGCAGACTGTGCAATATCCAGTTGAGCATCCCGAGAAGTTTGAGAAGTTTGGGATGTCCCCTTCCAAGGGAGTCTTGTTTTATGGACCACCTGGAAGTGGTAAAACATTGCTGGCTAAGGCCATTGCCAATGAATGCCAAGCAAATTTCATCAGCGTCAAGGGTCCTGAATTGCTGACCATGTGGTTTGGTGAAAGTGAAGCAAATGTGCGTGAGATATTTGATAAGGCTCGCCAATCTGCACCATGTGTGCTCTTCTTTGACGAACTTGACTCCATTGCGACTCAGGTTAGCTGCTGTTGTCAACTTTTGCCATTCCAGTTTGTGTTCAACACTAACTGTTTTGTCTGTCCCTGTAGAGAGGCAGCAGTGTCGGTGATGCAGGAGGCGCTGCTGATAGGGTTCTTAATCAGCTACTGACGGAGATGGATGGCATGAATGCCAAGAAAACAGTATTCATTATCGGGGCAACTAACAGGCCTGACATTATAGATCCTGCTCTGCTTAGGCCAGGCCGGCTGGACCAGTTGATTTATATTCCTTTGCCAGATGAGGCCTCTCGTTACCAAATATTTAAAGCTTGCCTAAGAAAGTCTCCAGTGGCAAAAGATGTTGACCTGGGGGCTCTTGCAAAGTACACTCAGGGATTTAGTGGTGCCGACATCACAGAAATTTGTCAACGGGCATGCAAATATGCAATTAGAGAAAACATCGAAAAGGTAATGTTATTGCAGTATTTTGTTTACTCGTTTCTTTACTATAGCAGGGCAAATATACTAGAGCAGTGCATATTTGTCACTGCAGGACATTGAAAGAGAAAAGAAGAAGAGTGAAAATCCTGAAGCAATGGAGGAAGATGATGAGGCTGATGATGTTGCAGAGATCAAAGCCGTTCATTTCGAAGAGTCAATGAAGTTTGCTCGCAGGAGTGTCAGCGACGCTGACATTCGCAAGTACCAGGCATTTGCCCAGACTTTACAGCAGTCACGGGGTTTTGGAAGTGAGTTCCGTTTTGCTGAGCGTTCTGAAGCTGCACCTGGAGCCACCGGCTCAGACCCTTTTGCCACTTCAGCTGTTGCAGCTGATGACGATGATTTATACAGCTAAGTAATTTAGAAGAACGGATCGTCATTGTCAAATGCTATTATGGTGTATTATGTTGAATTCTCACATTTTAGTTTTGCCGTCCTCAAAACTGCCTTTGGTTGTGACGTTCCCGTCTAAGAATTTGAGAGCCCGGAATATTCATCGGTCATTAGTTCAATGATATATACATTGGTACCGTAATATCGAAGTAAAAACCTTTCTTCACTTGTTATTTATTATGACGATCTTTTTTTATGTACTTGTGAACCTCCTTATGTCTGTCACGTAAGATATTTATGTTGTTTTCATGGAATGAATTGATAGTTAGTGTATGAGGTATTGTCATCATGAAATATGAGGATTAAATTTTAATTAATAGTCAAATTTTTATCTTTTCTCGTACAATAGTTATCATTCGGATTAGTAAATTAATTATTATAATTTATTTTTTTCGTATTAATTTTGAAAAATTCCGTCCATGACGAACTAGTCATGGTCGGTCCTAAGTTCGGATAAAAGAGGAAGATTGCGTTAGGTTGTCATCCAGCGTTAAACTATGGTAAATTTTAATGAATGAATCAATTAAATTATTGTGCTAATGTTAGGATGTTCCCCGTAAGAAACGCGTTGCAGGGTCCGACTGTAACGTCTCGACAAGAACCGCTACATCTCCATGAGAACTCGGATGTAGTGCTAAATATGCAAGAGTTCGCGTTGCAGAGTCCGATTGTAACGTCTCGGTAAGGACCGCTACATCTTCATGAGAAATCGGATGTAGTGCTAAATAGGCAAAGAGTTCTCACACCATAGGTTGGATAAAAACAAATATTATAAGAAAACTAATAGTCTAAGATTTGGAACATGAAATATAAGAATCCTCACGGATAAATTAATGGAGGTAGTAGATGCGATAATGAGGAGAAAAATTAGTATTTTGTGTATACAAAAAATAAAATGGATAGGCGAGAAGGCAAAGATGATAGAGAACTCAGATTTTAAGTTATGGTACACAGGAAAGTGTAAAACAAGAAATAGGATAGATATTATTGTAGATAGTTAGTTAAATGATGAAGTTGTAGGAATAAATAGAAAAGGGGATAAAATTATAGCTCTCAAGATAATAGTGGCGAAAGAAACGATAAACATAATTAGTGTGTATGTACCTCAAGTAGGATTAGATGAAGCTATCAAATTAAAGTTTTGGGACGATCTAGATGAAATATTATAAAATATTTCGTTAAATAAAATGATTTTTATAGGAGATGACCTAAATGGGCATATCGGAGTGAAAAATGAGAAATATGAGAGAGTACATGGAGGTTATGGATTTGGAACGAGAAATGAAGAAGGAAAAATTATAATGAATTTTGCGATAGCATATGACCTTATATTAGCTAATACATATTTTAAGAAAAGAGAAGAACACTTGATCACGTTTAAAAGTGAGAATAATAAATCACAAATTGACTTTATTATGGTTATAAAGAGGGATAAAAAGATTTGTAAAGATTGTAAGGTCATTCATGAAGAAAGCTTAACTATCCAACATAGGTTAGTAGTATTGGATATATGCCTCTAACATAGTATCAGTAGAAAGAAAATATATACCTAGAATTAAGTGGTGGAAGTTAAAGGATGAAAACCAAAATATATTTAAGGAGAAGGTAGGCGGAGTACAAGTATTAGGGGAAATATATAGTGACCCTAATACGAAATAGGATAAAATGGTATCAAAGTTGAAAATAATAGCTAAGAGTGTACTCGGTCAGTTAAAAGGGTATGCACCACCAAGTAAGAAATCTTGGTGGTGGAATGAGAAAGTACAGGAGAAAGTGAAGAAAAAATGAACAGCTTATAAGGAATTATATATTTGTAAGAACGAGGAACACTTAAAAAAATATACATTAGTCAAGAAAGAGACTAAGAAAGTAGTGAATGAAGCAAAAAATAAAACTTTTGAACGATTATATCAAAAATTGGATACAAAAGAGGGGAAAGAGACATTTATAGAATAACTAAAGTGAGAGAAATGAAAACAAGAGATATTATCCAAATAAAATATATTAAAGATGAATGCAATAGAGTACTAGTAAACGATGGAGAAATAAAAGAGCAGTGGAAGAGGTATTTTCATCAACTTTTTAATAATGATTTAGGTGACCAACTTAACTTAGGTAATATAAGTAGGTCAAATGAGTATAAAAATTTAAATTTTTATCGTAGAATTTAAACTTCAGAAGTAGAATAAGCTTTAAATGGGATGCATAATGGAAAAGTCGTTGGATCCGATGATATTCCGATAAAGGTATGAAAGTGTCTATGAAAACAAGATATTGAATGACTTACAAAATTATTTAATATGATATTGAAAATGAAAAAAATGTCTGATCAATGGAGGGTAAGTACTCTAGTTCCTTTATATAAGAACAAGAGAGACATATAAAATTATGCAAACTATAGGGGTATTAAACTAATTAGTCATACTATGAAACTTTGGGAAAGAGTAATAAAAAAAAGATTAAGGAAGGAGACCACGATGACCGAAAATCAATTTGAGTTTATGCCTGGAAGGTCAACAATAGAAGTTATACATCTTCTTAGGCAACTAATTGAAAAGTATCGGGAGCAAAAATAAGATTTACACATGATATT
>JBBUKS010000044.1:3019613-3038643 GCA_038050645.1 Hedychium gardnerianum
GCTTGAAATGTCCCTTCTTGTTGCATCCATTGCAAGTGATATTAGTTTTTGTGTTGTTGGTTGTTGACTTGATCATCTTTTGCAGGTCCTTCTTGGTGAAGTTATTCTTTCTTCTAGTGAACATTTTTCTTACCATGTTCACTAGTTGTTCTTCTTCATCTGATTCTTAGTCGGACTCATCTTCCAGCTCGGGTCTGGTTCAGATTTTCATCTTCTCTTCCTTGGTAGAACCTACAAGAAAAGTTATACCTTTCTCAACTTATTTTGAGTTAGTTTGTTCATACAGTTCTAATTCATAAAATAATTCGTCTAACTTTAATTTTGAAAGATTTCTCGAAACTTTATAGGCATCTACTATAGATGCCCATAGTGCATTTCGAGGAAACGAGTTTAGGGCATACCTTATTGTGTCCTTGTTTTCTAGCTGATGCCCGATCATGTGAAGTCCATTCAGAATGTCCTTGATCCTTACGTGCAGTTGACTTGTAATTTCTCTATCCTTCATTTTGATATTAAATAAATTATTTAAAAGAATGTCCCGTTTAGTTACCTTGGAGTCGTTTATGCCTTCATGTAACTCGATCAGTTTATCCCAGAGCTCTTTAGAATTGTTGTATGGTCCAGGCCGGTTGAGTTCCTCCTTCATCAGCCCGCATTGAAGGGTATTCAATGCCTTTGAGTCAACTTGAGCTTTCTTCTTCATTTTTGGATTCCATTTTTCCAGGTCGAGGAGCGCACTAGAGTCATATGTCGGTGTCGTGTATCCTTGTCGAATGTTGAACCACTGATCAATGTCGGTCTTCAAATAGACCTCCATTCTTTTCTTCTAATATGGGAAGTTGTCACCGTTGAAGAGTGGGGGTGAGCGGTGTTGTATCTTTCGATCTAGGGCATTTAGTTCTTACAACAAAAATCAAAAAGAATTTCCAAGATTTGTTCTTGGGATTAGTAGTGTGGGAAGAAAAATAAGCAGTTAATGATTACAATGGGAAAAAAGACTTGAAAAGAAAAGAAATTTCTTGATTTAGTGGTTGCACTAAAATCAAGCTTCCCAGTTCTAATACCACTTGTAGGATTGAGAAGAATGAGAAAGGGGTGAATCTCATTTTTTTGAAAACTTTTCTTTTAATTGTTTTAAAAATTCGTTCAAAAATCGAGTGCGTAGCGGAAGTAAGAAAAAGCGTAAGAAAAAACACAAAGAAAATAATACGATTGGTTTTACTTGGTTCGGAGCACCAATTACTCCTACTCCAAGACCCACGGCCTTTCGAACTATATTCTATGGGAAATTCACTAGTCGTCTCCTCCAAAAAAACCTTCGGACAGAGAAATCGAATATAAGATGTAGAAGGTGTAACAACACTACACCTTCTTAAGCAAATATAAATAACAAGTAAACATTACCCAACACTTAAAGAAGAGTGGTGATGAGCTCATGTGTTGGTTGAGATCTTACTGCAGAAGTTTGTTTTGGCGTTAGTTTGACGTATCGTTGTACAGCAGTTGCAGAGCATGGAGCAGCAGTATGACGAAGAAATAGCATTTTGAAGTAATGTTCACTGTTGTTCGGTGAAGCTTATTTTATAACTCATTGGAGGCACCTCCAACAATCCGGGGGCCCCTCCATTAAGGCTAATCCGATTTGAAAACTTCGCATTTATCCAGTCTGAGGTGCCTCCAATCTATTCGAGGTGCCTCCAATCATGCCACGCGTCAATAGTTAGCGAAAACCAATCCTCGCAGCATATCTGCGTGCTGAGGCGCCTCCATCCACTAGAGGTGCCTCTAGTGCCTCTGTGCTGAGGCACCTCCATCCACTCGAGGTACCTCTGGCGCCTTTGGCTCCAAGGCACCTCCATACACTCGAGGTGCCTCCTGACCTCCGTGCAATGAGGCATCTCTAAACACCTAAGGTGCTTGAAACACTGTTCACTCCAACTTGTTTTTTACTTTAAGCTTTGCAAAAACATGTTAGTCCAATCCTGTAGTACAAAGTTAGAATGCATAATGCATGCACGAATATATCTATGACTTAGATCCTATATAATCATGATCAGGATCTAGTCACGGTCTCAACTTAGATTTTCAAGTTAGATCTAAGCTGAACCAGTGCCTAACATTTCCACTAGGACTCGGCCTCACTGGATTCACTCCTCCAATTTGCTTACCTTACTTATCAATCCCCGACTTCCTTTATCGACGTCTAATCTCTTGACCCCACCAGGGCTTCTTACTTGAATGCCCCATCTGGACTTCAGTCAATCGTCTAGTCCTCCCCGACCTGACTGGACTTCCTACCAGTTGTCTAGTCCTCTCTAACCCAATTGGACTTTCTGCCAATCGTCTGGTCCTCCCAAACCTGACTGGACTTCTTCTCGGTATTTGGTCCTCTAAATCCGTCAAGTTAAGTAGACTGCACACTTAGCTCAAAAGGTTAAACAACAAGAGTCCAACTTTAACTTGTTGTTATACTTCAAAACCTTAGTTAGACTATTAGTGCAAACTGCACCAACAGATATGAATATAGGCAAGGTTTGACAGTGTCATTGATTAATGTCATTCCCGCTTCACGTGATTCGTCAGGTATAACTAGAATAATAGTTATTTTCATGAAATTTTATTATGCAAATATATCTGCATGAATATATTTCTATATGCGTGTCGTGCGTGTGATATAATAAGTAGTTATTATATCTATTTATTTTTTACTTCTATTGCATGTTTACGAAACATGTTTTAGCACGCACCCACATCGGGCTCTAGAATAGTGGTATCAAAGTCTGATTGTGTTTCGACATAATCATAAAATTATTTTATGAATCGTAGTTGATCGTAGAATTAGATTTGGAAATTTTTCCTAATTTGTTAGGAAATTTTATTTTTGGAAAGTTTCCTATTTTGTCAAAAAAAATCTAATTTTGGAATATTTACTAATTTGTTAGGAAAATATAATTTTGGAAATTTTCTAAAATAATTTAGAAATTTCAATTTTAGAAAGATTTTGATTTAATAAAGATTATTCTAATTATATTTCCTAATTAGTTAGGAAATTATTTCCTAATTAAATTAGATTTTCTTAATTAAGATTTTTTTTTCTAAATAAAATATATAATTAGATTTGGAAATTTATTTCCTAATTTAATTAAGGAATCTTGATTTATAGAAATTAGATTCTTAATCATATTTTAAATCCAAATAAAATCTATGGCGACTATGACATGAATTATTCCATGCCATCATTAGTTGCATTAATTATGTCATGTCATATCATTTGTCATGATTAGTTGCATTAATTATGTCATGTCATGTATATGTCTTGCTATGTAGATAATTTAAATATTGGCATGGAAAAGAGGCTGAGACCTAAATCTCTTACGAAAAATATTAAACCTATACCTTCTATTAATATGGTAAGAACCAGAGTTTGATTTCTCGTTTGGGTTATTGGACTCACTTTAAGCTCAACCTGAAATTAAATATATTCGAACATGGAGATATGATCTCATGATTAACAGGTCGGTTTCAACTTGAAGCATTAATTTGTTAAACTCACTCCAAGGTGAATATAGATAGAGGTGAAGTTGGGTGATATACATATGATGTATATGTGTTAATAAGTTAACAAAATGATATTTATGTGAATATCAATTAGTTGATAGTGTAATGTGATAGTTATGTATAAGCGATATATAGTTGGTATAGTGATACCTACCACTATAGATAAGAATAACTTGTTAGGCTCACTCCAAGGTTGTTTTTATCTATGGTGGATATCAACCCACTTAGAGAAAAACCTACAATCTCCCGAATTCAAAATAAGGGCTCTTGAATTTAATAAATAAGTGGGATTCATATGTGTATGTAAATTATTTACAAATACATTGTAAAACATCTCTCTCGTGTTTGCTTAATTGTGTATTTCTAGGTTATTCAATTACGCATGACATCTTTAAATTTTTACTCGATTTTGGACATGAACAAACTGACTGGGCCGAACTTCCTAGACTGGTATCAGAATTTGAGAATCATTCTCAAATATGAAAAGATAGTTTATGTCCTTGAAGAACCTCTTCCCGAACCTCTTGTAGATGATGCTACTGATGACTGAAGGCTAGTCTATCAAAAGCACATGGTTGAATCGGATCTGGCCAGTTGCATCATGCTAGCCTCGATGTCTCTCGAATTATAAAAATAGCATAAGAATATGGATGCTCATACTATTGTTTTTCATCTACGTGAATTGTTTGATGACCAAGCGAGATCTGAATGGTTTGATATCTCCAGACTTCTCTTTCACTCACAAATGCAAGAGGGTTCATCTACAGTACAAAATGTAATAAATATGAACTACTACATTAAGCGGCTGAGATCACTTGGTTTTGTGGCAAAAGACCCATGTCACCATTGTGTCAAGATGGGTTATTGGAGAAGAAACTACAAGATCTATCTTGAGTCCATGAAGAAGAAGATGACATCTGATGCCCCATCTACTTCAGGTATCTTTGTTATTGAATATCATATTATTTCCTCTGACACCTGGTTATTGGATATTGGGTGTGACTCACATATATGTAATGACATACAAGGGCTAAGGAATAGTAGAAGACTGGTTAAGAGAGAATCAAATTTATGAGTTTGCAATGGAGCAAAGGTTGCAACTATTGCCATCGAAACTTATTTGCTAAAGCTTCCTAATGAACTAGTTTTGGAATTAGATAATTGTTATTTTGTTCTTACATTGAGAAAGAACATTGTTTCTATTTTCTATTTAAATAGAAAAGGTTTCCATTTAACTTTTAGTAATAATTATTGTTACATAACTTTGAATGGCGTAATTTATGGGACTGAAATATAATGCAATGGAATCTACACGCTAGATATATCCAATGATGTATTCAATATCCAAATGAGCAGGAAGCGTGCTCGAATGGATGATTAGTCAATCTCATACTTGTGACATTGTCGCCTTGGCCATATAAGCATGTCTAAACTACAAAAGGTTGGCAGTTTAGAATCATTTGAATTGGATTCAGTTGATACATGTCAAGATGACTAAGTTACCCTTTTCCAAAAAAGGTGAACTAGTGGTAGAGTTACTCGTCCTTTTACATACTGATATATGTGGACTGATGTCAACTCAAGAACGAGGAGGTTGTAGCTACTTCATTACCTTTATGGATGATTACTCACGATTTGGGTATGTGTATCTATTGAGATATAAATCTAAGGCCTTTGAAAGGTTTAAAGAATTCAGAAATGAAGTAGAGAAATAATTTGGCAAAAGTATCAAAATGCTTTGATCCGATTGAGGTGGTGAGTATTTAAGTCAAGAGTTTCAAGATTATCTAAGGGACAATGAAATATTGTCTCAATAGTCACCTTATACGCCACAACACAATGGTGTATCTGAAAGGCGAAACCGAACCCTATTGGACATGGTTAGGTCAATGATGAATCATACAAATCTTTCCAAATCCTTTTGGGGTTACGCATTGAAGACAACTGTTTACTTGCTAAACAGAGTCCTAACCAAGGCAGTCTCTACTACTCCATTTGAGAAATGGACTGGTAAGAAACTTCACCTATCTTACTTGAAGATATGGGGATGTCCTTCTTATGTAAAGAGGATTGTATCAAATTAGTTGGATGTTAAATCTGATAAGTGTCTATTCATTGGTTACCCTAAGGAAACAAGGGGTTATCAATTCTATCATCCCTTGGAGAAAAAGACGTTTGTTCAAGACATGATGTATTCCTAGAGAAAGAGTTTCTCTTGCAGAAAAATAGTGGGAGTGAAGTTGAACTTGAGGAAGTTCAAGATACTCTAATGTACACAAAAGAGATGCCTAGTCAAAAATCACAATCGATTACTCATGATGATGAGCCAACGGCTGAACCTATGGAGACACTACCTCTTCATAGATCTAGTAGGATACGTATGATTTCTGAGAGATGTGGATTTCTCATAAGTTAATCAAATGATGTATTGCTCATTGAGGATGAGAACCCTACTAATTATGAGGAAGTTTTGAAAAGTTCAAAAAGAGACAAGTGGCTAGCAGCCATGATGTTGGAAATGGATACCATTACGAAAACCAAGTTTGGAACTTGGTAGACCCACTTGAAGGCATTACGCCTATCGGGTGAAAGTGGGTTTTCAAGAAGAAAACTAATATGGATGGTAATGTAATTACCTACAAAGAAAGATTAGTGGCGAAAGGCTATCATCAAAAGCAAAGTATTGACTATGACAAAACCTACTCACCAGTAGATATGCTTAAATTCATTCAAATATTCTTGGTCATAACAGCTCATTATGATTATGAGATATGAAAGATAAATGTGAAAACAACTTTCCTCAATGAAAATCCATTTGAGGTGTATATGATACGACCCGAGGGTTTCACATCTATTGATAAGAATAAATATGCAAGTTTCAGCGATTCATTTATGGATTAAAGCAATCATCCAGGAGTTGGAATATCCATTTTATAAGAAAATCAAAGAGTTTGATTTCTCACAAAATCCAAATGAACCTTAGGAAGAAGGTTAGTGACAGTGCAGACATATTCCTAGTGTTATATGTTGACAACATATTGCTTATAAGAAACGATATACCTTTTCTACAATCAGTTAAGAGTTGATTGTCCAAAATATTCTCCATGAAAGACATGGAAAAAGCAACTTACATCCTTAGGATTAAGAACTATAGAGATAGATCGAAACGGTTATTTGTTCTTTCGTAGTCTACATATATAGACAAAGTGCTAAAGCGATTTAGCATGGATGAATCCAAGAAAGGTTTTATACCCATGTGTCATGGGATTCACCTTTTGAAGTCTATGTGCCCACGCACAGAAGATAAGAGGATTTGCATGAGTAAGATACACTATGTGTCAGTAATAGGATCTATCATGTATGCTTTGTTATGTACATGGCACGATGTATTATACGCTCTGAGTGTCATGAGAAGATACTAGTCAGATCCAGACATGGATCATTGGGCGACTGTCAAGGCAATCCTTAAGTACTTGAGAAGAACTAAGGATGTGTTCTTGGTATATGGAGATGGTGATATGGAACCACACATGGGTATACTAATGCCAGCATCCAGACAGATAAGGATGACTCCAAGTCTCAGTCTAGATACATATTCACGTTGAACGGAGGTGCAATAAGCTGGAAGAGTTCCAAGTAAGACACCATTGCGGATTCTACCACTGAGGCAGAATACATTACAGCTTCTGAAGCAGCAAAGGAAGCGGTTTGGATCAAGAAGTTCATATCTGAACAAGGAGTGGTTATGATCATTGTTGAAGTGTTATTAGTTTACTGTGACAACACTCGAGTCATTGCATACGCAAAGGAACCTAGGTCTCACCAATGATCCAAACATGTGCTTCGCCACTATCATCTGATCAAAGAGATCATCAATAAAAAATAAAATACAAATCGAGAAGATTCCCACCAAAAGGAACCTAGTAGATCCTTTGACAAAGGCTCTATCATAAAGTAAGTTTAAGAGTCACATCCAGACCTATGGTATTGGATGTCATGACGATTGGCATTAGGCTTAGTGGGAGTATGTGAGATGTGTCCTAAGGCAATCTCCTTATGGTATGTATTATTTATTGGATAAATAAATGAATCACTACTTGAGTGTATATTCTTTATGTGTATGATTAGATTTTAAACTCACTTAGTAAATGTCCATAATACAATTCATAGCATGAGAGAACTTGTGATTGGATCACAACTAGTGAGCATCTCTACATGTGTAATTGTGAATGTATTGAACCTTCCCTAGTCGATGAATTGATGAGTTCAGCCATCATCAATTCTATAAGACTAGCACGTGTTATACTCCTTGGTTTAATCAAGTAGTCGTTCCTCACTGTCTGGAGACATTAGGATGTTGAGAGTTAAAAGTGGATGCTAGTTAAAGATAACTGGTTCATTGGAGTGACCTGCCATGAGACTTCATATGGTTCTATACATATATGGATATGTCAATGAAGATATCATTGCAACTTAAGTATAAGTTTCTTTTGACTTGAGGTATTCAAGTCATCTTGGTCATGGAGATTTATACTTTGACATCCTAAGCAAGCATCTCCTTTAGAGGTGTGGACCCAAGATGATTGGGTATAAGTTTGAAGTGCCCGAAGGTGTTCAAATAGCCATAGGGGATTCACTCCTCCTTGTATAAGGAGACGTATACCCTATAATCACTTGTCAAGATTATTACTCGTAAGTCTTTGGCCAAAGCAGAACACGTCAAGAGAATGGTCTTCTTAGACAATGTGTTTAGTAATTTGAATCCACAGGACAATGAACTACTACTTGGGCTAGGTGAGACATAGTAAGCCTAGTGGAGACTGACACATAGATCATGTTCTAAACCAAGTGGGTATAAGATGTGTGAAAGCATCGAGGCACAACTAATTGTAACTACTGAAGGGTTCAGAAGTGGTTCTAGAATCAACCGTTGACTTTCCGATCAATTGGGGGTCATGATGTACTACTAGGTGTTACTTATGATCTATTCATAATTAATAATTAATTATGAATGATTAACATAACCGGGAATCTATAAGGTCACACACACTATGAGTTTATCCAAAAGACTTAAAACAAGTTTAAGAATTGGATTCTTAAATCGAGAGAGAGACAAAGTCTAGTTCGACCAGACAAAGGGCAAATATGGAAGATAGTTGGATGGAGCGAACGCGCGGATGGGCCATGTCTTTTTAAGATAAATTGGGCCCTCTTTGGTTTAATTATAAACCAAATTGGTTTGGTCTAGCTATTGAACCAAGTGGTTTGGGTTTGAACCAACATGGTTATGTCTTGAACCAAAGCATGGCTTAATGGTGTTTGATTGGGTTGCTATTGGGATTTGGTCTTGGGAGATGACTTGCTTCCCAAGTCATGATGGAGAGGTGTATAAACACTCCTCCATAGGGAGAGAAAGAATTAATTCAATTAATCCTAAGTGTTAGGGTTTAATTATTTGTCTTCCCTTCTCCTCTGCTCTCTTAGCCGCCTACCACAAGGGGAGGATTTACCCTTGCGCTGTCGCCACCTTCGCTGGAAAGCTACCATTCCGACAGCCCTCTAGCTAGCCTCTGGTCACCAGGACCCTTTCGTCGTTTGGACGCTGACAAGACAGCAAGAACAATAGCAAAGAGCTGCTATTCCCACGGTGCAACCGACTCCCAACCGCTGTTGGCGCTCTCTAAGCACTGTCGGCCAATCGATATTCTCTGAGCATCGCCAGCTAACCGGTGCCCTCCGAGCACCACCGGCCAACCAGCTTCCCTTCCCCGGTTATCTATTGGCCAGAGGATATCTTTGCCGTGGCTCACAACCACTGATAGAGGTCAAAGGGATGTCGGACAACAACCTTGTATTGGTTGTTTACCACTCCAAGATCCCTCTCTCGGATCATTTTATCTCCCCATTTTGGCTAGTACCAAAGCAGAGACACGACTCAGACTTAGCGAAGTTATCTCGAGGAGTTCTTGACATGGATACGAATAGAGGCAAGGCTCGATAGCATTGATTGGTTGATTCCATTTCCACTTCACATTATCCATCAAGTATAAGTAGATTAAATTTAGTTTCATAAAATTTTATATTACGATTATATCTGCATGAATGTATCATATATGTGTGTGGTGTGTGTGATGTAATAATTAGGTTATTATGTCTTTTATTTTTTCTTCCGCTGTGTGTTTACAAAACATGTTTTAGTACGGACCCACATCGAACTACCCCCCTCTCATTGGAGAAGGGTTCTCCTTTTGGGGAAAACCCTAGATCCACCATCCAAGAGCCGCCATGACGATCCGTCCACCTCTGGAGCAAGGAGACTCTCCCAAAGACATCGGCATAATCTTTCTCTTCTCTCTTATCTATGATTTAAGGAGTAGAATGCTAGGATGTAGGGAGTATTTGTGATGTAATGTTGATGTACAAACTATGGATTTATCATTCTTGTTCATTGACATGTTTATGACTTGGTCTACTTGTGTTGTATCTTGTTTATGTTTAATTAAATGTATGTGTGGTGAATTGTTATGTTCCCACAAGTGCACAGTTACGTCATCAGTAATACAAAAGATATCGATCCCACAGGGATTATGGATTAATGCACTAGTGAGTTTGTGAATCAAGTAGAAATCAAGTTGTGTGAAAGCTTGTAAACTTAAGTGAGAGAGAGAAAGAGAGAGTGCGTGGGAGGTCAAGGTCCAAGAAAAGAGGGAAGAGAGTTGTGAAGGTTGGTTTAGGAAGCGATTCTAGGATTTTGGTTTCACGATGATGCTAGATAATGTCCCTATAATATGTTCATTTCCTTATTCTCCATACTTACTCCTATGTAGCTAGGGTTAGTTCCTATGTCAAGGTCTTGTAACTCTAGAAAGTGGGTAAGTGTCAATGTCCTTTGTCACTAAGGACATAATAGTTCGATTGAATGAGAATCCTTTGTCACTGAGGATCTCCCAATTATCCAATCTAGTAGCAACCTTATCATAGAAGCAAATCCTCTAATTTTATATGCATTACTCACATACACATTTCGTCAAACATACATAAGACGCAACACATATAACATAAAAGGTAAACATCTCATAGAAATAGGAAATTAACATATTCATAGTTCGTACATCATCAATCACATAATAGTTACTCTCTAACCCTAGAATACGAAAGATCTACTCTATAAACAAGGAGAAAAAGAACGAAGACAAGAAATGAACTATTCAAGCCCTAGTCTAGAGAGAAGAGGGAAGCAATGCTTAGTCAGATGTTGTCTTGGTCTTCGGGAGCACTCTCCTAGCTCGGATGATGGATGGAATGGAGGAAACCGCCTCGAATTGTCGATGAAATCTCTAAAATGAAATGATGGTTGGACCTTGTGTTCTCCCTAGAAGGGAAGAACCCCCCCCCCCCCCCCCCCCACCCCCTTCTCTTGAGAAATGGGAAATTTTTGCTTTTTTAGGTGGGGGCACGACCCCTGCTTTTCTGGCGCACGAGCGTGCCTTGGAGGCATGACCTGGTGTTGAGGCAAGCTGATCTGGAGGCACGACCAGGTGCTGAGGAAGCACGACAGGCTAGACACGATCGTGCTTTTTTAGGCATGACCCGTGTCTAGGGTTTCCCAGGATTTTTACATGGCTATGCCTAAGAGGCATGACCAGGGCCTTGGTTCCTGCTGGGGATGAGGCACGGTCATGCCTGGGAGGCACGACCAGTGCCTTGGCCCTGATTGGTTGCTTCTTGCCTTGCTTTTCGCTCTGCTTTTTCTTTAAGCTTCATTTTTTGCTCTGAAACGTATCCTGTCAATGAAAATAAAAAAAAAATAGATCTCTGAATAATGTGGAGTAAAAAACATGATAACATAATAAAATAAGGTGTGATAATATATGTCATGTCATTAAAATGTAAGTAAATGTACAATATAAAATGTCTAAAAATATATATAATCTACGTACATCAGTTAATTACTACAATCTTACTTGTGAGTGTATTTGTGGCCATGGTCGGTGTGTTTGGCATGAACATTCAGGTCGGTCTGTTCAACGAGAAGAAGTCTGGAACTACTGAGTTTTTGTGAACCGTTGGAGGTGGAACCATTGGTAGTGTCTTGCTCTATTTGATCTCCATTGTTTGGTGCAAACGCAGACGATTGCTGGAGTAGATTGCACTACCTCTAAGTTAAATTGTGTCTGTGTCAGGATTATGCAATGTGTAGTAGTTAGTACTTAAGCAAGCACTATATTAGTGGATATTTTTTTTATAATCCAGTGTTTGATTCTTCGGCTCAATTAATTTTAAAGGTAAGTGATCTATTTTTGATTCGCCATCGGATAAATCGGAATTCGGAAGCACCAATGGCCAACGTCCAGTTTATCCCATAGAGAAAAATGCCACGCCCAATAGTAGCTAAATCCCAAATTTTAAAAAGTCTAATAATAAATCATAATTAAAATTCGAATTATGATTATTTAGTTAAATTACTACACCTTGTAATACATAATGTGTTGCTGAATAAAATAAATAAATTTGAACACTATATTAACATTCATGAATAAAATTTATGAATATATTTATTTAAATAAAATTTAATTATAAATTTATCTTTTAAAATTTTCTATTTAAATTATATAAAATATTTTTATTTATAAAATGATATAATTTTAAATTATTTATAGTATGTTAAAAGAAACAATAATTTTCCAAATGATGGATTCCAGAATTCCTGAAAGGCATACCTAACTTCTCACACTTGATTTCTATTTTACCTATCCGTCAACTGCTAATTTTTCTTCTATTTTTTCTCTCTCCTTTGCATGCATAATTCTCTCTCATTTTTACTCTCTCCATTACATGTAAGATAATAATCATTTCTTCTCTTTACTCTTAAATTAAATTAACTTTTAATTTGAACTTTAATAAATAATCCGTTTTGAATTTATTTATTTTTTATTAATAAAAAATTTAAAAATATAAGAGAAGATTAATAAAATATTAAAAGTATTTTTTTCTTTTTTTAATATCATTTATTTTTAATATCTAATTATAAAAGAATAAAAATTAAAATTAACAACGAGAACTAAATTTATTAATAAAAATAATTTCAAAAAATAAAATAAAAACTACTTTAATGCTAGTTTTTGAAGATCAACACTACTATGATATTGATCTTTAGAAATCAACACCATAATGTTATGAAAGTTTCAAATCGCTTTGAGCACTATTGGGAGGGCTTTAAAATAATAGACCGAGGGTTTATTTGGACTCAGGTTCACCTAATAAACCTACAAGAGTTAAAATGAGTTTGATCGAAGCTCTCTAGGTCCATCAATGAGTTTTGACCGAAACTCATTGATGGACCTTTGAGACTTGAATTTCTAAAAACTTGTAATGAGATGAAAGAGGTGAGCATGTAGAAGGGAGATATAGTGAGAAATCCTGGTTTTGAGTCTCCTACACAAAGTTATAGGTCCGTGCCAATTGACACAGAGTTTAAAACTTTCTAAACCTTTTGAGCGATGCAGAGAATCTTTTAAGATGATAACGAAGGGCACATTTGGACTCCCGGACATTGTAGAAACATACATGAGTTCGAATGAGCTCGATCAAAGCTCTGTAAGTCCATCAATGAGTTTTGACTAAAATCCATTGATGGCCTAGGAGATTTGAATTTCTGAAAACTTGTAATGACATGAGAGAGGTTATTGTGTAGAAGGTATATATGGTGTCCAATCCTAGTCTTAAAACATGTAGGCGAAGTTATAGTCGTGTGTCAACTAACATAGACTATGGTGTTGGTTTTTGAAGACCAACACCACAGTGGTGCTAGTCTTCTGAAAACAACACCACAGTGTTGGTTATACCATTTGTAGGATCGGGTGGACCGGATAAAGAGGGGTGAATAACCTGTAATATAAAATTACAACCTTCTTTTGCTAGCTTTCTTTTTAGCAAAGACACGCACATTAAATAATAAAATAAAAACAACTGCATAAAAGAATTGAAGAGGCTACAGAGTTTTACTTGGTTATAACCTGGGTAGTTGTTAATCCAAGACAAATGAAAACACTAAAAACTCCTTCGTGAAGGGAGAGTAGCCTCTTACAAACTTTAAAAGCTCAGACAATGAAAAACAGAACTAGGAAATTGAATACAGAGTGTGTTGTAGGAACTAAGAGGATGAGACCTCTATTTATAGTAAATTGGTCGATGATACCATTTAGTGGCATGGCAGTCATGGGGGCGCCTCCATGCTTGAGGGTCCCTCCATCAGCGTTTTCGTCATCCACTCCAATGGTTGTCTGCTGATGTGGCGGTCAAGGGGCACCTCCATTGCTTGAGGGTGCCTCTATTGATGTTGATGTGGATTCCCGTCGTTATCCGCTGCAACGGGTGTTTTTCTTGAATGGGGATTCCTCCATTAAGCTGAGGCACCTCGGCTACCGTTCAACTGAGGCATCTCTAACTAACAGAGGCGCCTCAACTACTATTCATCCAAGGTATCTCCAAGCAATAGAGGTATCTCGAGTCTTCTCTTTATCAAATGGTCAACTTATGAGTTGACCATTTTCAAACTCCACTCACCTTGGGTAATGATTCAGCCATATAGAGTTGAGCTCACCCGAACCCAACTCCGACCTTCTCCTCGAGCAGTCTTCCTCCTAGATTCTCGTCCCTTGGATACGCCACACACGTCCTTCTCGCTCCACTAGTGTATTTTTCCGCAACTCCTCATCCCTCGGATGCACCGAGCCCATCAACTCGATTCTCGTGTCATCCTTCTCGCTCACCGCATCTTTTGCTCAACTTCTTATGTTCCTAAGTTCTTGCACACTTAGACACAATGCATCAAATACACAAGACCTAACTTAACTCGATTGATTATATCAAAACTCCCTCAGGGGTACTTACAATCTCCCCCTTTTTGATGTGCATCAACTCGAGTTAAAGTTAAGGTAAACAAAATATTTATTTATAAAAATTAACTACATGACAATAATATTGCAATTTAGTAAAAAAAAAATTTGTAATAAAGTACAAGCAATAGTTTTGCAATCTCCCCCTTAACTTAACCCCTATAATTTCTCCCACTTTGATCATATCAAAAATATAAAAATTGAAAATTTTTCTTAGGGGTTGTACACAAATGTTCAATGGTTCTGTATTTTTATCGAATTTATTTTGCAAATGAAATTATTTTTAAGTTATAAACTCAGATTTGTCAAAAATAATTTTAAAATTATTTTTAGTTTTTGAAAAAATTTGAATTTTTTGACAATGTTAAACAGTATCATTCTGATCAAACTATTTTTTTTCTCATTTTCGTATAATGAGAAAATAATTTTCTTTATAGAATGAGACATTTTCGAAGAAAAATACTTTAAAATATGATTTAATGTTGAAAAACTTTACAAATTTTTTTGAACATTCAAAATTTAACAGTTATCTGTAAAAAAATCAAAATTTTCAAAAATTAATCTCCAAAAATTTCTGATTTTAGAATTTTGATTTTTGTTATAAAATTCATAGAAAATTATATAATAGTCAAAAAAAATTAAAATATTTTCTGTTAGCAGATAACCATATGGTTATTATAGAAAAAATTTAAAATAAAAAATTTAAATAGAAAGTTTACAAAAGATAATTTTGCAAAAAAATATTAATTATTCAGATAACTTATTTCCTAGCATGCATGTAAAAAATATTTAATAGGCTAGAACATATTTTGGTACCCAATATAAATTTCTACCTACTGGATTTATCATGTATTTTCTAGGAATATTATTTTCTGGCACTTTTGTAATTTGACCCTTATGATTTCTCAAATACCAATTAAGCCTTCTAAAATATCTAAAATTTTGAATTCGTGATAAGTTTGAATTTGACCATGCATAATCCTTTTTCATTTTTTTTTATTTGTTCTTTTAAATGTTTATTTTCTATCTTAAGTTTCTCAAAATATTCTAATAGACATACATAAACTTTCTTTGAATTTACATATTTGGTCCTATTTTTGCATAAAGATTTACTTAACATCTTAATAGCATCGTAAAGTTGATTGGAGGGGAGGTTACGGACCTCACTTACCATATCAGACTCGTAGTTCGAGGCTACCCCTTCATCGATGCTCTCATCTAAAGTGGCTTTGTCGTTTTCTAGTAGGTGGTTAGCCATCAAAGCTAGTCCGACATATTCTTCTGTATTGGAGTCTTTTGAAGATGAGTCGCTCCAGGTCGCTTTGAGATTCTTCTGCTTGGCTTTTCTTGAACCTTTTTCCTTTTTTTTCTCCTTCAATTTGGGACAGTTGTCCTTGATATGTCCTTCGTTGCAATCATAGCATTTCACCTTTCTTCTCCCTTTTCTTTGAAAAAACTTCGAAACCTGTCTCTTATCAAAATTGTTAGTTCTAAAAAATTTATTAAATTTATTACTATATATGCTTCATCTTCTTCTTCGTAGAGAGATGACTCTGAGTCTGGTTCATTCTTCTTAGCTCTTAGCACTATGTTCTAATTCGGCTCATTTTCTTTTCTTGAGCCTACACATCTAGATTCATGTAATTCAAAAGTAGAAAATCAACTTTCTAAAGTACTTACCTCGAGATCTTTGGAGATATAATAGGAGTCTACTATTAACGTCCATTCTGGTGTTCTCGAAAATGTATTTAAAGGGTACCTTAACGAATCCCGATTCACTACTATTTCTCCAAGGTTGGTAAGGCTGGTAAGGATTTCTTTCAACCTCGCATGTAGTTGCGCAACCTTCTCACCTTTTTCCAATTGGAGGTTACTCAGTCTATTTCTGAGCACATCTCGTCTAGCCAGCTTGGTTTTCGAGGTTCCTTCATGAAGCTCCAGGAATTTCTCTTAGATTTCTTTGGCGGAGTTGTAGGAGCCGATTCGATTGACTTCTTGAGGTAGTAGTATGCTCAAAAGGTGGAACTTGGCTTTACTGTTCGCCATGAACTTGGTTTGCTGCTTCTTGTTCTAGAGGTGCTCTTCTTTTTCATCTCCATTCTCATCCTTGGGTGCTTCAAAATCATATTTAATTATTAATAATATATCAAAATCAGTCTTAAAAAATACCTCCATTCGACGCTTTTATAGCATGAACTCCCCCTCGAACTTTGACGGGTAGATACTTAATACGACCATCTTCTTGTTGCTTTAGTCGGTGGTTAGTCCTTCTAAAGTGGTTGAGCTCTGATACCACTTGTAGGATCGGGTGGACTGGCTAGAGGGGGTGAATAACCTGTAATATAAAATTACAACCTTCTTTTGCTAGCTTTTTTTTTAGCAAAAACACACACATATTAAATAATAAAATAAAAACAACTGCATAAAAGAATTGAAGAGGCTACAAAGTTTTACTTGATTATAACCTGGGTGATTGTTAATCCAAGGTAAATGAAAGCACTAAAAATTTCTTCGTGAAGGTGGAGTAGCCTCTTACAAACTTTGAAAGCTACAACAATGAAAAACAGAACTAGGAAATTAAATATAGAGTGTGTTGTAGGTGTTATATCTGAGAGATGTCCTAAGGCAATCGCTTTATGATTTGTACCTATTTATTAGATAAATAAAGACTCACTATTTGAGTGTACATATTTTGTGTATATGATTAGATCTTAAAGTCACTTACTGAATGTCCGTAATACGATTCATAGCATGAGAGAATTTGTGATCGAATTACAACTAGTGAGCATCTCTACATGTGTAATTATGGATATATTGAAATCTTCTCTAGTCAACGAATTAATGTGTTCGGACATCATCGATTCTGTGAGACTAACACGAGTTATACTCCTTGGTCTAACCAAACAGTTGTTCCTCACTAGTTGGAGACATTGGGATGTCGAGAGTTAAATGTGGATGCTAGTTATATTAACTAGTTCATCGGAGTGACTTGCTGTAAAATTTCATATGATTCTCTACATATATATGGATATGTCAATAAAGATCTTACTGCAGCTTGAGTGCAAGTTTCCTTCGACATGAGATATTCAAGTCACCTTGGTCATGGAGACTTATACTTTGACATTCTAAGCAAGTATCTCCTTAGAGGTGTGGCCCCGAGGTGATTGGGTATAAGTCAAAGTGTCCGAAAGTGTTTGGATAGCCCACAGAGGATTCACCGCTCCTTGCGAGGAGATGTATATCCTATGATCGCTTGTCAGGATTATTACTCAAAGTCTTTGGCCAAAACATCACGTGTTAAGAGTATTGTACTCTTGGACACATGTACGAGTAATTTGAATCCACAGGACGAGTAACTATTACTTGGGCTAGGTGTGACATAGTCAGCCTAGTGGGGATAGATACATAGACCATATCCTGAACTAAGTGGATATAAGAGGAGTGAAAGGAACAAGATACGACTCACTATAGCTGCTGAAAGATTTTAGAAGATGTTCTGAGATCAATCGTTAATTTTTTGATTAATTGGAGATTACGATATACTACTAGGTGTCACTCGTGATCGATTCATAATTGATAGTTAATTATGGATGACCAAGATAAATCGGAAACCTATTGGGTCACACACACTACGAGTTTATTCGAAAGATTTAAAATGAGTTTGAAAATTGAATTCTCAGATCGAGAGAGACTAAGTCTGGTTAGACCAAACAAAGGGCAGATATGAAAATCAAATTTGCGCAATGGAAGCACGGATGGGTCACGTCTTTTGAAGACAAGATGAACCTTCTTTGGTTTAATTATAAACTGAACTGGTTTGGTTCTAATTAAAGCTGATTTGAATAATGAGCCAACAAGTTTGGTTTATGAACCAACTTATTTTGTTTTGAACCAAACTTAAGTTGGTGGATCGGATTAAAGGGTTAACGGAGGCGGGTTTTTGGGATTTGATCCAAACTCGTTAGAGTATCTATATATTGATATAGAGTTGAGAAAATATTAAGAGGTGAATTTTATTCGTTAGGTTTTTGAAAAATCCTAAACCCTCTCCCTCTCCTCCTTCTCTTGTGTCACCGACCACCACACACCAAGGAGAGGTTTTCTCCTTGGTCCATTGGCCCTAGCCCCTATGGACACCACCACCCTTCAGCTAGCAAACCCCCCGCCTGTCAACAGGTCTCCGGAGGTGTTCCCTTTGGCCGTTGGAGTGTCGTCGAGCAAACAAAGACCGGGCAGACAGATTTTGTCCGCCCGCCGGTTTACCCTTTCCTGCCTTCTTTCGTTCCATTTTCAATGAGTAAATATTGCTACCGGATATCCAACACCTTGGGGTACCTCTTACCTCATTCATAGTGAAATTTGGATGCCGGAAGACTTCGGGAAGACCTGTTCACAGCGGGTTTTCCGAGCGGACATCGGGCTATTTTTTCGGTTGCTCTCCTGTGTTAGTGTCATTTGGTTGTGTATGCTACCGGACACCAAACCTTGTCTTCGCATGCAAGGCTAGTACCTTTCGCGAGGATGAAACTTGTGACTTCAGAAGTCATCTTGAAGATCACTCAGTGTAGATATGA
>JBBUKS010000044.1:3042848-3073844 GCA_038050645.1 Hedychium gardnerianum
TTAGTATGAATTTTGATTGTTAGTTGTGTGTATGGATTATGAATGTTAGTTGTGTATGGATATTGATTTAGTTTGTTGTGTGTATGGATTATGATTGTTAGTATGCATGGATTGTGTTTGTAAGAATTGGATTGTGATTATGAGTTTGTATATGTATGAATTAGATTGTCAGTTTGTATATGTAAGAATTTGGTTGTTGTGTATTGGATTTGTATGTATTTTTGTGTTTGTATCGCCATCCTCTGTGATGGTTGGCATTGATATGATAATTGTAAACATGGTACATCCTAAATATAAAGATATGCTTTTTTTTTTGTTTCCGATGGAATGGTGATTCCGTCAGGAAATATCGATCGATTTTACAATACATTCCCGATGGAATTACCATTTTTCGTCGGTAATTACCGACGGAAATGATAATTCCATTGGAGATGAGAATGAGAAATACTCCGACGAGAAATGCATTCCCGTCGGTATTTACCGACAGAATTACCATTTCCATCGGAGATTTACCGATGAAATATATGGTTCCATCAGTAACCATAAATTTTCGACGAAATACAAATTTCATCAAAAATTTTCATCTGCGACCCAATAAATTTTAACGTCTTAGGTTCAGTAGTTATTCCGTCGGTAGTGTGACTTACCAACGGAATACTGACTGAAAATTCTGTCGGTATACATATTTTTTTTGTAGTGCAAAACGTGACTCCTACTTTCGTGATAGCCATTCTAGGGTGACTGCATTCTCCAGAAGGCTCCTATCACGATGCCCCACGATCCCTAGACCGTTGTCTCATACTTCGTGAGGCTGAATTAGGAAAAACCCTTTACACTTTATGACATCTCATGTAAGCCTCGAGAGAGTTTGCACCACTTTCACCGACAAACCCTCAAGTTCAGTCTATAGATTCGAGATTAAAGTTCACCATTAGGTCCTTCGCCTAATCTCTATCAATTACAATGCGAATATATGAAGCATACTAGATTGAATCAAGAATCTAACATGTCATAAATAAAAGATAGAAATCACAATTGTCAATTCAACATCGGGCTATTCTCTAATCCTCAGATAAAAAAAACTACTCAGAAATATTGGCTATAAGAGTCGTAGCTCCTTGTCTTTGATACGACCTCTTCCTTGATCCCCTGTCAAGGAACAGGGCCATGTTCCATTTTGGAAGCTCCAATTTATGCTTTTCGGCTGTCTCTTCTTCTTGGATGATCCACCGCCGTGGATCATGCTGCAATCCGTATTCCCTTGGCTTTTCGTCTCCAAATTTGCTCCAAAAGTTAAGATCTTCATGTCCTATCAATGTAAAGCACAAATCGCAGTCATCCAAACAAATATGATGATACATGAATGCAAAAGAAAGAAGATTATGCAAAATATGCTCATGTAATGTAATAAATACATGCTAAACAAAACCCAAAACATATGTATGAAATACATACATCAAATAGCCTCAGACTTAAACCTTCGATTGTTCTCAAGCAAAATCTACAATCCAAACTCATGTGTGTGAATGATACATCGTAATCCGTAGCAGATTCATTTTATTCTATCTAACAATTTCTTTAACGAGCAAAGGCACACAAATCATCCCAATGTGGCATATCCCGAAAGTTCTTCGTGCACAATGCACGGATCGTTCCCCCTAATACTTTGCATTGTTTACACAAAGTTTCAAAGGAGCACTAGGTGTTGAGAGAAACTGATAAGTATTTCCCTAGTAACCTCGGGATCTCAAAGGGGTACCTAACCGCAGTATTTTCCCCAATAATCACTGTGTCTCAAAGGAGTACCATATCATTTTCACTCATGAACAACCACAAGTTTTTTCATCAATATTTTTTTTCAAATTTTTTTTTCATCAATTTTTTTTCTTTGTCACACTTTCAAAAGCACATAATTTTTTTTCAATGAGGTTCATGATCTAAGTATTTCTCCAATAACAAAAATGTAGTGGGGGTCACCTAGGAAATCAAGGTACTAGTCCAATAAAATGAATCATGACTATTATCGAATATATCAACTATCAAGATCAAGTATAAAGTGAAATAAAGATACTAAACAAGTAGGCTAACACCAGAACTCTCCGACTCAACAACGCTCATGTCATGCTACCACAGATACAAAGAAATAAATCGTTAAATATACAAGCATGATTTTCACGAAAACACGAAGTTCATCATGCTAATGTTGTGCTATGAGAAACAAATAAGTAAATGCGTGATGATATGACAAACATGATAATGCAACAAATAATAATAATAAATGATGATTATAACTCCCCCAAACTTAAAATATGCATTGTTCTCGATGAAAGAAAGGAGATAGTGGTATAAAACAAACTTATGGAAGTGAATAGAGATGACCTAGAGATCGATGTTCGTTCTTCAATGTGCAAAGGGGCCTCGTGCATGGTTGGTGGTCGTTCCTCCAGAAATATTTGGCCCTGCAATCTGAGTGTCTTGAACATACCTAGAAATCAAAACAAATTACAAATTGCAAAAGAAAACAAAAATGCAAAATAAACTTGGGTTGCCTCCCAAGAAATACTTATTTTAGGTCATAAGCTTGACCCCTATCATTAATCTGGAGGGGATGGTTTCATATGGTCACGCTTCCCTCTTCTCTCAATAGGCTCCTTAAGGAAATATCTTTAAATCTTGCTTAGGCTAGAACAAGATACTTTCTAACTTTGTTGTTGTCATCCTTTGGCTTTCCATCCAATATGCTCAATTTCACGAGATCATCATATCTCTTAAACCTTGCTCGTTCTAGAACAAGATACTTTCTAACTTTGTTGTTGTCATCCTTTGGCCTTCCATCCAATATGCTCAATTTCACAGGATCATCATATCTCTTAAACCTTGCTCGTGGAGAAACAAAGTACTTTGTAACTCCATCTCTTGGTCCTTCATCAAATATGCTCAACTTCAAAGGGTCGTCAAGAGGTCGTCCATGTTATTCTCCTTTTGCCACTTGCTGTGAAAAATTTACCCTACAACAAAAGATTCATTGTAGCCTTAGATAGATCAAATAAATTTTTTCCATCCACCAAAGAGAGTTTAACATTGACTACGGATTTGATAGTGGCTAAGAAAGGCTCCTCATGTGTTGTCTAAGTAGCTTTATTTTCTTTGCTTCCTATGTCAATGTCATCCTCCTTGCTCACCTTAGGCTCTTCTAATGCATCATAATGACCAATAGATTGGTCTTGGGTTGACTTGAAGATCTATTTAGAGCTCTCGAGAAGGAACTAGGAACCTGCATAATTCAACTTTCCAACATAGTATGATTAATTAAGTTATCAAATGTACCCTCAAGCTGTTTGATTGCATCTACACCGATTTGGTATGGTTGCTTAAACTCTTTGTTCTATTTAATTTGAGTTGCGATGAAGTTCTCCATGAGAGTTTCCAAGTTGGATTTTGGTGCATGTTGGAATCTGGATGGTGTCTCATAGTTTTTCTCCTCTTGATTGTTCTGTGGTTGGATGATGACATCCACTTGTTGAATTCGCGAAGATGTAAAAATTATTGGGCAAATATCGACTGCAAGACCTATTGCACCACAAATCTTACAATAAATGTTAATAGAGTTCACAACATCAAATTGATCAAACTTTTGAGTTAGGGCATCCATCATGGCATACAAGGAAAAAAGAGAAAGATAGCAATACAAGGAATGAAAGAAAAGAAGAAGAAAAAAGGAAAAATGACAACAAAAAGAAAAAATGGCACCAAGAAGAAAAAGGAAAGAAAATATCTGCCAAAATGAAAAAGGAAATAAGAAAAAAAATCTAGATTAATCAAATTGCCAATAAAACCAATATAACTAAACACAGTCTTCTGCAACGACACCAAAAACTTGATATGCATAAACCGCAAGTGCACGACCATCGTCAAGTAATAAAATATAATCCTCTAGGATCGGTTAGTCAAGTACCAGTCTATGTGCAAAGTAGGTTATCTAGAAAAGTCAAAATCGAGAGAGTTGTTGTGAAATCAAAGCAAACTAAGAAGAATAACTGAATGAAAGGCAATGGGAAAAATTGAATATTGAGACAATCTTAGGGTTTTGGTTTCACCACAATGAATCGTTGATAATTTAGTTGTGATTTTTTCTCTTACCTCAATGATAGATCACTTGAAGGGGGTTGTCCTAAGGTAATCAATGTGTCTATGGGAAGAAGAAAAGAAAGAAAACCACCAATGTGTCAGTCCAAATGCAACCCCTACTTTCGTGGTAGTTGTTCAAGGGTAACCGCTTTGGAGGCTCCTATCACGATGCCATAATCCCCTAGACCACTATCCCTTACTTTGTGAGGCCGAATTAGGACAAACCCTTTACACTCTATGGCATCCCATGTAAGCCTCGAGAGAGATTGCACTACTTTCGCAGACAAACCCACAAGTTCAATCTATAGATTCGAGATTAAAGTTCACCATTAGGTCCTTCTCCTAATCTCTATCAATTACAATGTGAATATATGAAACATACTAAATTGAATCAAGATTCTAACATGTCATAAATAAAAGATAGAAATCATAATTGTCAATTCAATATCAGGTTACTTCCTAATCCTAGGATAAAGAAACTACTCATAAATATCTGCCATTGGCATCATAGCTCCTTATCTTCAATGCGGCCTCCTCCTCGATTCCTTGTCATGGGACGCTTAGGGTCTTTTTCGAGAACCCCTTGATGTCTCAAATAGGTGCCCCCTTTGGTTTTTTTATAGCCTACAAGGTTACCAAAAATTTACAAACTTTCCTAAAAAATTGGGGATACTATCCTAAAATACCTTTTTTAAAAAATAAATAAATAAGAGGGCACCGTCACATGTCCCATGAAAATGAAGTTTTTGGGGCCTAAAACTAGGATGTTTCGGATTCCACCTTATAACCAACTATAGATCTCTGAACGAGATTCGATTTGATATATTGTACATCCCGTAGTTCAACCCGAGTCAAAAGTTATGACATATATAAGCTTGCTCTTCTGTGAGCACTTTTTGTCATAGGGCAGCAAGGAACATGACCATGTTGGCCAACATGGCTTAGCCGTGTTCCATGTTGGAAGCTCCAATTTGATGCTTTTCAGCTACCTCTTCTTCCTGAATGATCCACGACCATGGCAAGTAGCACGGGCTGACTGTGGATCATACTGCAATGCGTATTCCCTTGGCTTTTTGTCTTCAAATTCGCTCCAAACGTTAATATGTTCACATTCTGTCAATGTAAAACACAAAACGCAGTCATCCAAACAAATATGATGAAATGAATTCAAAAGAAAATTGATTATGAAAAATATTCTCATGTAATGCAACAAATACATGCTAAACAAGACCCAAAACATATGTATTAAATAGACACATCAGATGACTTAGCAAAGTAAGCACGATTGAGTAACTTCGATCCATTGTATACAAGTCGGGTCAATCTTCAACAGGCCGCCTTCCTTCAGATAGGGCTTCAGTTAGGTCGGCTTCCTTTAGATCGAGCTTCAATCAGGTCGGGCTTCAATCAGATTGGACTTCAATAAGATCTTCGAGCAGAGGCCTGGAGAGACTCAAGGAGGATATTAGAAGAGGGTTGGGGGGGGGGGGGGGGGGGTCAAAATGAACCTCTTAGGAAAGACCCCTCCGATACTCAAGTCAGATCTTGGAGAGAATGAAAGGAGAAAATAAATAGTAAGGAGAGTAAAGAATAATGGAATTGCTTGGCTTGATGCTCTCTAGGACCGGTTAGTCGAGTACCAATGTACGTGCCAAGTAGGTTATCTAGAAAAGCGAAATCGAGAGAATTGTTATTAAAGTAAATAGAATGAGATGAGAAAAGTGAGAAGTGAGAGAAATTTAATTTTAAAGGCAATTCTAGGACTTCGATTTCAACGTGATGATCGTTGACACCCAAATTGTAATTCCCTCTTTTACCTTTGTATTGATATGCTTGAAGGTAGTCTATCCTAAGGTAATGGATATTTCCTCTCGGACAATACTGGTGTATCTATCCAAATGTGACCCTACTTTCATGGTAACCATACTCGGCGATCTTGTTTCTCAAGGAGTCTCCTTTCACAATGTCCCACGATCCTCTAGACTTCTATCCCTTACTTCGTGAGACCAAATCGGGGTAAATCCTTTACGTTTAATGATAGCCAATGGTACCCTTGAGAAATTTGGAACTACTTTCGTGAATAAACCCTCAAGTTCAGAATTTATAGGTCAAAGAATTAGGTTCACCTCTCGATTCTTCCCTTTTCCCCTATGATATGTTAACGCACGCTAGTACTGGTAACATGTAAGCATACTAAAACTGAATCAAGTATCAAATACATCATGCGATAAAAGAGGAGATTAACAAAATATAAGTGTCAACTCTACATCGGACTACTCCCTAATCTTAGAATTAAGAAAACTACTCAGAAATACCGACCATCGACATCGTAGCTCCCTTGTTGCCTTCGATGTGTGGCCTTCTCTTTGATCCCCTATCACGGAATTGGGGAAAACCCTCAAATCATCAGGTGGCTATAAACCGCTGCCTCTTGCCTCTTGCCTCCTTTTATAATTTTGGAACCTTGACTGAGTTTCCTAAAATCTATAAAAAAAAACTCTAACATAATTTCCTAAAATAAAGGGGCGACTAACAAATTTTTCTAGAAATAAGGGGAGGCTAATAAAATCCCCCCAAAAAATAAGGGATTAATAGAATTTCCTAAGAAACAAATGGCAACCCTCATCTTTGAAGCGCCACAACCGTGGTAGGCGCCACGACTGTGGTAGGTGCCACGACTAGTTAGTGGTTCTTACTATAATTATTTTTCCAAAGCAGTTAAATGGGCAAGGTCGTAGTGGCTTCCATGGCCTGCTCATGCATCATACTGAACTCCACGGTTACTTATCCGATCCTGATTCTGCCTCCGGAGTAATGCACCATTGTGGTAGGGGCCACGGTCAGACCGTGCTTCATGCTGGAACATGTGCGCATCCAAGGCTTTTCATATCCAAATAAGCTCCAATGCTAAGATCTTCACCTCCTATCGATATAAAGAAAAAAATCACAGTCATCCGAACTAAAATGATGAAATAAATGAAATGGATGTAAATGCTAGAAGTTAACACAAATAATGCTCATGTAATGTAGTAAATGTATGCTAAATAAGATCAAAAATATATGCATGAATTACACACATCGGTGAGGGTCAAATCATGGTTAGTAGGTAGGTTTCTGCCCTCTTCCATGCACTGGTCACTGTTCAGGCTAGCTAGACTAGTCCCCGTGATTTACCTCCTCCGTGTTGGTCCTGGGATGGGCTGGCGGGGGCGTTGGGGGCGAGCGTTTCGCCTTTTTGCCACCATGAATCACATGCATCAGTGATTAATGCTTCGATAACCGTCGCGCTGAATCGAAGTTCAAGATGGGGACGAACTAAACTATGATGTGATTCAGACGGACTTAACTTGAGGTCTTCTAGTTGGGGCCGACTTGACTCAAGTTCGATTTGATTTGACTCAAGCTTGATTTGACTTGACTTCACACTCAGCTTGATTGTTGACTTGACCATGCCACGTGATGCTGATTATCTCCGTCACATCACGAGTCTCCTTGCCAAGTCTAGTCGAAGGAGGCAGTAGTCTGACTAACTGGATTGCTGTGCTGAGTCAGCTTCGTCTACAAGATAATGGATAGCAAGGCCCACGTGGTTGCTTATCATTACCGAGCCATCTTATGTTGCCTCAAAAACCTGTAAAGTATGAATGAGGAGATAGCCATCGATCAAGCATTTAAACCATTCCTTGGGCAGTCAGAACCCATTAATGAGGATGATATGTTGCGGATTAGTTATCAAGCACGCACCTTGGATGTCCCGTCGCCAATAAAATGCAAGCGTGCATAGGTGTCATCAACGATCGACTGTAATCATGTGATCATGCCGATGTGATTGTGGAGATCGTGCCACTGATGTGCGCCACATCCAACGGCTCAGCGGAACAACCCTCCTTTTATTGCTTGAAATCGGACAACGTCGGGTGAAAGCACAAGGCTTTATTAGGGCATGCAAATGCATAACATTGGTTCATTCGATGCCTCCGCCTCCTCTCTGACCCTTTTTTGCTTAGCTGTATACTTTCTTGAGACTCCGACAACCTTACTCAACTTGTAAGTTCTCCTTCTTGCTTCTTTCTGTTTGATCAATCATGGCCTCTGGCGCATTATCTTTGTTCTGGTATGAGGCCACACTATTAACCTACACCAAGGAAGATAGATCAGCTTCAAGGATGACCTTCGAAATACCACTTGACCACTGAGTTTGAATCCTACAGCCAGATCAACGTCCCCATCTGCCGTTGGCGGGCTTTACCACCTTGTTTTATGGCCATTTGGTCGGCGGTCTGCGATTTCCTCTTCACTCTTTCTCTAGCGAGATATCCAAGTATTTTCAAATTCCTCTACAATAGTTGACTATGAACTCCTTCCATCTTCTTTGTGCCATTGCCATCGTATTTCGAGTATACCACATCCCTCTTAGCCTTGTGATTTTTCATTATTTCTTTTATCCCAAAAAGGTAGAGGTCGGAGTCTCTTACTTCACTGTGCGATCGCCCTTTCAATTCTTGGAGCAATATCCCACATATCACAAGCACTGGAAGACCCACTATTTCTTCATCTAACCAACCACTCCATTCACCTAGCCAACTAGATGATAGATGGATCTTCCTCCCCAACTTGACCTAGGCCGGTTTAAGGATAACATGACCTTTTAGGAAGTTGAGGACATCCTAACCAACCTCCACTTTGATGTCAATCTCCTGCTCCAGTAGGACCTTTTCTTCTACTTTGGGATGAGACCTATAGATACAAAGCTCAGTCGGTCGCTGGGTAAGGGATACTAGAACCATCTTTGTCAGTAATTATGAACTAACTATGTTTCTTGTTTTGTAGTGGAAATCATGTTGCAAGCCTCCCGCAACAAGCATATGAAGTGGTCCCAGGCTCGTTTGTCAACTCCGATAGTCACCCTTGAGGAGTTGCCCCCAATGAATTCGAACACATCTGTTGAACTCCCTTCGCCTTGACCTTCCATGGTGCCCAAGAGCATATCAATGGGTGAATTGGAGGAACAACTCTGACCCTACAAACGAGGTCAGAACCTGGCTCATTCGACGGAGATGAGTTCCTCTCGTCGGTCCCCAAGTCCGAGCCTGACAATACCATCACCCAGTGGATCGTCGAGTTACTACCAATTCCAACTACATCACTGCCTCCACTAGCTCAAGGATCAAGCCCAAGATCCTCCTCCATACCAGGCATTACTACTAGCCAGAGAATTCCTTGATGACCATGATTATCACCGCCTCCGGGTAGCACGCTAGCGCGGATCATGTCAACAAAGGAAGAAGCAGCAAAGAACAAATTGCTTGAGGCCTTGTGCGACTCTATGAATGCCACCAACATAAAGGTATCTAAAGCTAAAGTAAAAAATGTTTGGCAAGTTTCAACATTGGCCTCAATCTGTTTGCTAGCTCTTGGCTGAGCAATGAGAACTCACGGCTTTCCTTCCCTACTTGACTAACAGATATCGCGCGAGTGTCAGGCACAACTTGAGAATAAGAACCGGGAGTTGGAGATGTCGAAGTAAGAAACAACCCAATATAAGGCAGAGGCGGTTGCATACACAAAGCAACTAAATCAACTCTAAGCCTAGTTAAAGGAATCAGAGGAGCATTGACTCATAGCCGAATTGATGGAAGTAGAAGAAAAGGGCCGACAATAATTGTTTATGGCAGAAGCCGAGAGCCTCAAGGAGGAGCTAGCGAACTATAAGGCTAGCGAGGAAGGTCGGTGGGCAAATAAGAAAAAGACTTTCCTAACCTCAACCGAGTTATACGATATACTCTACACTCGCATTGTCTCTATGCTCAAGATCAACTTTGTGGGGGTAGTACGACAAGTCCAAGAAGCTAGACACTTGCCAGAAGGGACATCACTAGAGTTTTCAAATTCGTAGGATGTGTTGAACAACATCCCAAATTATCGGCTAACCCACTAGTGATTTTTGTTTCTACAAGTAGTTGTTATATAATAGAACGTTTGAGATGAATGAAAGAACTAACACCTTTTTAACTCGCCAATACTTGTATAACAATGTCGCTGATTTGGAATGTCAAAGGATGCCTTTGTCCCAAATAGAGGGAGTTGGACGTCGTTATCTGAGACATAGGAAATTCTTGAAGGATGTCTCTTTCCCAAACAAAGGGAGTTGACTGTCTTTGTTAGAGACAAAGGGAATTATGGATGCACACCTTTGTTCAAGACAAAGGGAATTACTGATAGACGCCTCTGTCTGAGACAAAGAGAATTGTTGATGGATGCCTTTGTCTGAGATAGATGGAATTGGACATCATTGTCCTAGACAAAGGGAATTGGACACCTTTGTTCGAGATAAAGAAAATTGGATGTCTTTGTCCGAGACAAAGGGAATTAGAAGCCTTTGTAACGCCTTTGTCCGAGACAAAGGGAATTGAACGCCTTTGTCTGAGACGTAGGGAATTGGTGATGGATGCCTCTGTCCTAAGCAGAGGGAATTGGATGTCATTGTCCGAGACAAGGCGAATTGGATGCACACCTTTGTCCAAGACAAAGGAAATTGCTGAATGACGCCTCTGTCTGAGATAAAGGGAATTTAATGTTGTCGAGACAACAAATAATTTGTTAAAAAGAAGCTTTATTAATTTGTAAGGAATATATAGAGACTGAGTTGTTTGTAGGTCAAAATACTAATAAAGTACCCTGTGATTAAACATGGTAAGGTCAGAGATGGAAAACATGCCAAGGTTGCCTGAGCTACTTTCACCTCTGGTCTTGCAAATAATAGGTTCTAGAGCTCATTTTTGACTCACATGGTAAGGTCTATCCCATCAAGGTTCCAACTTCTCAACGTCTCCTATAGGCTGTAGTTTCTTCCACATGAAATCACCAAATTGAAAAGAGTGAAAGATGACTTTCTTGTTATAGGTCTGACGCATATGTTGTCGATAAGATATGAGCCAAGCTATCGCCTTCTCTCTCATTTTGCACACGAGGTCTAATTCGAGTAGTCGTTTATCAGAGTTGTCTTAATCATAAGTGATGATGCGGGTTGACTCTAGGCCAATTTTGATAGTAACGGTAACCTCCCCTTCATATACCAGATGGAAAGGAGTTATCTTGTTCTTTCCCGAGGAGTCATTCTATAAGACCAAAGGATGCTTGGTAACTCCTCCACCCAGCTTTCGCCAGCATGGTCAAGTTTAATCTTGAGATCTCGAGCAAGTTCTCTATTGATGACTTTTGTCTGGCCATTGCTCTATGGATTAGCTACCAAGGTAAAAGTCTGTTTTATGTCGAATTTGTGGCATCAATCCCAAAGATTTTGTCCCTAAAACTGTCGTCCATTATTAGAAACTAGTTTGCGAGGAATTCTATACCTACAAACGATGCTCTTCTAGAGAAGCTTGAGGAACACATCTTCCGTGATGCGGGCCAAAGGTTCAACCTCCACCCACTTGGAGAATTAATCGATGGTCTATAGGAGGAACTTCTTTGGTTTGATCCAATGGGAAAAGGACCAATGATGTCCATCCCTCAGTAATCAAAGGGGCAAGAGGTTGCCGATGCCTTCAGGAATTCAATAGGGAACCGAGTTAGACACTAGTGTTTTTAACAATTTAAGCACGTGCCGAAAAAGTGGGTTTCATCCTTCTACAAGGTCGTCCAAAAATACCAGGCCAATAAGATCTTCTGAGCCAATGTTTTTCCACCGATGTGGTTGCTATAGTTGCCCTCATGTATTTCCCGCATCACATAATTGACATCATTTGAACTAAGGCAATTTAGGAAAGGTCATGAGAAAGCGTACTTATATAGACTGTCCCCAATCAAAGTGAAGTGTGCGACCACCATTTGAGTAGACATTTCTGCTTTGGATTCTCTGGCAAAGCTCCCTGTTTAAGAAAAGAGATAAGTTGGTCTCACCAATCAGCCGAGATACTTTTATCGGTATCCTGATTAATCTGAGCTATTAATTGTACTCGGGCAATTGTGTCGTTCGTTGTCCGACATGAGAGCGCACTGGCCATCCGAGACAATTCATCTTCCTTCTTATTTTCCTCGCGAGGTATCTTTCGAAGAATGACTTCCTATAAATCAAACTTCATTTTTTTCAAAGACCTTGGTATAGCGGCTAAGTGAGTCGCTTTCGAAATCGAATGAGTTGTCCAACTGTTGAACGGTCAATTGAGAATCTGAGTGGATGGTGACCCTTGAGGAGCCGACTTGCATGGCTGATCGAAGACTAGTTAGTAATTCCTCATACTCAACTTCGTTTTTTGAGATGCAAAAGTTAAGCTACACGACTACTTGGATTGTGTCTCCTTTGAGGTGAGAGCAATAAGACCCCAACCCCACTTCCTTGCTTGGTTGTAGATCCATCCACAAAGTTCTTCTAAGTTTCATCTTTTTTCCAGCTGAGGGTTTCTACTAGGAAGTCGGCCAAGGCTTGATCTTTGATTGTGTTACGTAACTAATATTGTATGTCACACTCACTGAGCTCGGTTGTTCATTTGATGAGCCTTCTTGAAGCCTCTGGATTAGTCAAAACATGCCCAGGGTGTTGTTAGTGAGTACTTTGATAGGGTGAGAGAGGGTACGATCGTAGTCGACGAGCCGTCAAAATAAGAGCCAAAGCTAATTTTTCCAGAGTACTATATCAACTGTCAGCATCCGTTAGGAGATGGCTGATAAAGTAAATGGATTGTTATGTCATGCCCTCTTGGCAGAGAAGAACTAAGTTTACCGCTCCCTCGATAGCCACTAGATACAACTAGAGTTGTTCCCCTATCGTCCCCCTATCATTGGCAGAGAAGAATTGAGCCGACTGCTCCCTCGATAACTCGTTAAAGGCTTGCTCACATGTATGATACCATGCAAATTGGGTCGATTTCTTGAATACTTTGAAGAAGAGTAAGCTCTGATCGATTGACCTGGAAATAAAATGTGATAATGCGTTAATTCTGTCGACCAACCTTTGAACTTCTCTAATGTCTTGAGGAGAGGGCATGTTTTGCAAGGTCTAAACTTTCTCTGGATTGACTTCAATCCCCCATTCAGTTACAATGTAGTTGAGGAAACACCTACTCCGAGCACCAAAAAGACACTTGCTTGAGTTTAGCTTTAGATCATACCTCCGTAACATGTTGAAGGTCTCCTCCATGTCAGTGATTAGGTCTTCTGTCCAGACTGACTTAATCAAAATATCATCCACGTATACCTCGATATTCCTCCCGATCTGGTGCTTGAAGACTCGATCCATTATCCATTGATATGTTAATCCTATATTTTTTTAGCCCAAACGACATGATCGTGTAACAAAAGATCTCATTTGAGGTGATGAAACTGACCTTTTATTTATCCTCCTGCGCTAAGGGAATTTGATAATAGCCCTGGTAAGCGTCCAACATGTAGATTAGTTCATAGCCCAAGGTTGAATCCACCAATTGGTCTATTCGAGGAAGGGGATAACAATATTTAAGACAGGCTTTATTGAGGTCTCTGAAGTCCACATAGACTCGTCATTTGCTAACAACCTTGGGCACCAATACTACATTCATCAGCCAGGTAGGAAATTAGACTTCCCTAATGTGCCTTCTGTCCAATAATTTAGCGATCTCAGATTTGATTACCTTGTCTTTTTTGAGACCGAAATGTTGTTTCTTCTACTTGACTGGTCAATTTTTGCTTTAGTTATGGGGTGAGGTCGACTGCAATTCGAGTGGTTATGTCTGGTTGATTTGGCGTAACCTATATTTCCTCCTCTTTGATTGATCTGAACATAGGTACTTCTTGAAGGGCATGTACTTCCGCTCTTCCTTGGCCTTGGTGTTGAGATCTTCGGGCTTTCCTTTGGTCAACACGCACCATCTCAACATAGCATTTTCTCGTAGCGGTCTGATCTTTCTTGACTTCGCCTATCTGATCACCTATAGAAATTTTACTTTTTGGTGATACATAGAGACAACTACTTGGAATGGTCTCATTGTTGGCTTTCCCTAAATGACATTGTACGAAGAGGTGGCATCTACCACTATAAAGACAGTGGCTCGAGTTTGACTTAAGGGCTCCTCTCCTAAGCATAGTTGCAGACTGATCTGTTCGAGCGGTTGTACCTCATGCCCAGTAAATCTAAACAAAGAGGTAATGATAGGTCGGAGTTCTATAAGGTTGACTAGTATCTGGTCAAAGATATCTTTAAATAGAACGTTGAATGAGTTCCTTATAGCAACAAATACTCTAGCCATGCCGTAGTTAGTTATGATAGCTTGGACTATCATAAAGCATATAGTTGTGATACAGTATCAAAAGAATTAAGTACCGAATACCTTCTACACTAATGTAGCATAGAGATGACTTGGGTCGTCTCTCACAAGGAATGTAATGGTAGGGTGATAGACTTAGGATCTAATGTTATTGCTTTTGGATTTTAGTTATGGAAATGAGGGTTTGAGTTTTTGGATTCTAAGACTGAGAAATGAAATAGCAAAGCAAGTATGAAACTAAACCTTAATAAATTACACTTGCAAGAGAATTAAAAGAAACATAAAGTAAAGCATTAACGAAATCTAGACTAATCTAACCTAATTGCATCTGAATAAAGACAAGAACTTAAAGCAATTGAAGGGGACAAGACAAGCAAGAATTAAACAAAATAAAATGCATGAATTTAAACCTAACTATTGGAAGAAGCATTTCGTCGAACACCTTACGAACATGAATCAAAATAACATGAGTGCGAGCAATTCTAAAATATGGGAGAATAATCTAAGTACAAGCTTTCATCAATCAACAAAAATATCCAACTACATGAAACAACCAACAAGCATAAACCACACATGAAGAGTACAACCCAAGCTCGCGGATCGATGGCGGTTGCGGATGGATCTTTGGATGTAGCAGCTGTCTAGAAGAGATGGAGTGTAATCCTCTACTAACCCGAAGAGGAGAGATGACTGTGAGATCACCGGAAGGTGTAGGATGCGGATGATGCGAATCGGATGGGAGATGAATCCTTCTCTTCTAACCCGAAGAGGAGGGCTGCTAGAGTGAATGAGGGGGCTGCCGGATGATGAAGGAGATGAGTTCTCCTCTTCTAACCCGAATAGGAGGTGGAGATGAAGTTGTCAGATCTCCTCTTCTAACCGAAAGAGAAGAGATGGCCTGAGATGGTGGAGGTCCACCCTAGGTGGAGAAGAGATGGACTCTCCTCTTCTAACCCGAAGAGGAGAGGGGAGAGGGATGATGCTCTGGTTCCTCCTCTTCAAACTTGAAGAGGAAGTGGCCGGAGATGAAGAAGAAGGGTGGTCACAGTGGTAAGAATGGAGCTCTCCTCTTCCTAACCCGAAAGAGGAGAGGTGGTGATGAGGGGGAAAGGAATCCAGAGCTTGATGAAGAAGGTGAATGACCGACTGGATCTCCCTCTTTTAACCCAAAGAGGGAGATGATAGCTCGAGAGAGATTGGAGATGGTGACCGACTTGAAGGAAGAAGATGGAGGGGCTTCTCCTCTTCTAACCTGAAGAGGAGAAGATGATGATGGAAATGGAGATGAGGTGTGGCACCGACTCTTGGTGGAGGTGAGGTTGGCGACATCTTGGGTTGAAGCTTGTATTGGCATTGGGTTAGAGCTTGAGATGAGGTTGTGTTGCTTGATGGAGAAAGGAAGAAGGTGGAATAGATGGCCGGTGGCTTGAGTGGAGGTGGAAACTGTCGGCCTTGGTGGTGAGCGATGGAGGAGGATGAAAGGGGGGTGGCGTCGGGTGTGTGGACGTGAGAGCTATCAGGAGGATTAAAGAATTGGGGATCTTCCATTAGGTTTCTTATTGGATCGGGTTTTTGGGTTGAGAATGGATGGGCTAGATCTGATCCGCTAAGGAGTGAATAAGAGAAGAACCATTGGATGCCTTGAATCTTGATCAATGAATGAGATCTTCTTTTGCTTGGATGCTCTCTCAACTCTGGATGGTTTGATCCTGATCAACGGCTTAGATGCTCCAGATTTGTATGGATGATCCAAATGGCTCCAGATCTTCATCAACGACCCATATTACTTTCCTACAAAATAAGATGTACATTTTAAGATAAAATTTTAGAAAATATAGGAAAAATTATATTAAGGCTCTAGCTAAATAGATCATAACTCATAAAACATGATATAAATTAATAATTAATCATATAAGAGGATAAAATATTAGATATAAAAGCCAAAATAATGTGCTAAAATGTTAGTTATCAAACTAATAATGCATCCGATATCGCCCAAGTTCACTCAGCCCAATTAGAGCATTGTATCTCCGACCAATACCTTTCACAACACTAGAGGCCCATTAAGCCCTAAGTGGTTGTAGCGATTATGGGCCCGAACGAGCTCTTTGGAACGCCGACCTCCGACAGTCCTTGACGCACAACTGACCCTAGGAAGGCTGCCCACTTGGAAAGCAATCTCAAGCTAACGACCAGATAACACTAGTGGTATGGACAGATGGTTGTCGCCCCAACACATCATTTCACTCGTGTGGTCATCAACGTAGCCTGTTTAGGGCTTGCGTAGAGGTCTACATGGACTTTCCACATTTACGGTTATATATAATGGCTTACAAAGGTAAGCGATGCCCGAGTTGAGGGCGATGGAGAAATTACACTTGCTGATGAAGTGCTTGAAGATGAACCCACGACCTAGAGCTCTAGAAGAGCCACTTTGGTACACTGTCCTGATAAACAACCAATTATCGGTGAGCCGACTGAGTTGCTACCTGCTAAACAGATAGTCACATGACAAATGTCGTTCGCAAAGAGCATGCTAAAGGAAGAGCTACCCGGGCACTTTTGGTCACTCCACATCCACGAATATAATGGCACTATTGATCCGAAGGATCATCCATGCCATTTTGAGAAAGCAACCTTGTTGCACCAATACTCTAAGGAAGTCAAATGTTGGGTCTTCCTCACTACCTCATTGGACCCACTCAACAATGTTTCAATACCTTGAGATCGAGATCCATCCAATCCTTCGATGACTTCACTGTGTCGTTCCTACGCTACTTCTCCAACTCCAAGAGGTATCCACCTACTCCCCTCAGTCTCTTTAATTTTAAACAAAAATTGTGTGAGTCCTTGTGTGCCTATATACAATGGTTCACCCAAGTTGTACTGAGATACCCTCGATCGTGACCAAGATTTTGACGGGCACCTTCATCCAAGGACTACGGGAGGGGGATTTTTTTTTCAATCCTTGCCAAAAAAAATCCATCACGTGACTATGATAAACTTCTCGCCTGTGCTAAGAAGTATATTAACATGGAGGAAGCTCAATGAGCTCACCAAGAGTCAAGAGGAGCTCGTTCAACCGAGGTCCCTGAACGTCATCCAGAACCACGAGCCCTTCTAAGGCCTTTACCACCACGATACCAACCTTATCCCACTTCCTTGCGGATCTCTAAAGAAAGGGCGATGTAGATCTGCGAAGAACATCAACTCTTGAGGAAGCCACTCGGCTCAGAGCAAGGTCCTCGACGACCTAAGGTCGTGACTTATTGTGCCTTCCACCACAAATATGGGAACACTATCAATGAATGTCAAGGCCTTGATAATGAGTTGGAACGGGCTATAGGCCTTAGCTCTCAGGTAAGGCCCTACTCACAAATCCTACTCCTTATCAACTGAGACTGCCCCCTTGATACCTTCCAAGGTAAGGTCGCTAGGGCGCACCTAGGCCTCCTCCCCCTTGATAGAACCAGCAGATCCCTAAACATCCGGAGATGCTGGTTCTAGATAATTCACTCATTCGTGGATCATCAACATGATATGTGGAGGAGCCACTTATGGCAACTCTAACCGAAATCGAAAAAGATATTGTCGAGATAAATGTATGTCTATCAATGAACTAATCATGGAACCAGATCCTGTACTCAGTTTTGAACCTGAAGATTTGGAAGGTATTTTGACCCCCCCCCCCCCCAACAATGATGCCTTAGTAATCCTAACTACAATCACCAATTTCATGGTAGCTCGGGTTTTTATTAATGCAGGTATCTCAATCAACATCCTGTTATGGGCAGCGTCAGATAGAACCTCAACGGCAAACCATCCTAGCCACTTTCACAATAATGGATGCCACCTCAGCCTACAACATCATCTTAGGCCGACCAACCCTCAATACTCTACAAGCGGTTATCTCCCCCTATCATTACAAGATCAAATTCCCTGTGGAGAATGAAGTGGGCTAGGATCATGGGGATCAACAAGTATCCTGGAAGTGTAACGTAGAGATAATCCAAGCATATCGAAAGAGAGCCAAGGGTGAGACTCGAATGGGCTCACATGATCAGTAGATGGAGGAAGCACTAGTTGCGCCGGAGTGAAAGGCCTCCCTGGGGACCGGTTGAGACATTTTTCCCTTAAATCAAATGGGTGATATTTAAGATAGATGTAATCTCGAGCGGATCTAAACTAATGTAGGACTTTCAATATTTAATTACTATTGGATTCTATCCACCTATCAAAAAATATGCATTCACAAGTCCACAGTTGAAAAGAATATCAAAATCCCAAGGATCAAGATATAGAAAGAAGAAGTCAAGGGACTTATAGAAGTATGAGAAAATAATCCCCGAATGGGAATTCAATGTTTTATAAGACCTTAGCTCATTCCCCCTCTCGATCAGCCATCCAAGCTCATTCTTGTCTTAAATGGCCCTTATAATCTTCAACGATCTTCTTTAGCTCAGCCTCGCGACGAAGGGAGGTGGCCAGGAGTCTTAGTGTCTCGTCCTTGGCTAACTCCTCCACTTGAGCTCTCTCCTCAGCGACCTTAATCTTGGCCGCCAGTCCTTGGATAACTCCTCCACTTGAGCTCTCTCCTCAGCAGTCTTAATCTTAGCCGCTAGAAGGGAGGTCTCTGCTTGAGTTGCCCCCAATCCGTGCGAAGGATATTCATATTGTGGGTGAGATGATCTCGCTCTTGTTGAAGCTTATCCCCATGAACTTTCTCCTCATCCGCTTGAGTCGTAGCAATTTCCAAGTTCTCCCCCAAGATAGTTACTTGATTCCTCAGCTTCACAACTTCATTATGATCAACCGCCCGGGTGTGGCTTCCTTCCTGCAGTCACTTCTCTACTTCTTGCAATCTGAGCACGAAGTATTCCGGAGGTTAGCCCAGCTCATCCCTTATAGAAGAGCCTGCTCTATCAAGTCAATCCTCCCATGAATATAGGGGGAAGTGGCTGATCTACTAGGATCCACAGAGGGAAGGTATGACCCTTGGTCTGGGGAACACACCTCTAGCGAGATGATACAAGGTCCCTTAACTGCTCGAGTGTGAACCCCGAGAGGAATGAGATGAGGCCCTTTGGCTGCCAAAAGACACACATCTAAAAGGATGATATGAGGTCCCTCAACTAATGAAGGACCACCCTCTAGAGGGATGAGATAAGACCCTTTGATTGATAAGGGACCCTCTTCCGGCAAGATGATATGAAGCTTCTCAGCTACCAGAGGGTGCACCGCAGGTAGGATAATGTTGGGCCCCTTTGTGGGTAGAAGGGTCATCCCTTCATTGTCTTTGCTGAGAGAATTGGCCAAAGAACTGCTACCAACCATCAGGGATTCAAGGGAAGCAGAGGGCAGAGTGGCGAGGTTGGTCCGAGGGTAGGTTAGCTCCTCCACCGGGTCGCAGCATTGGGAACTACAACTGATGCCCTGCTGACTAGTAGCGCCACTGGAGCAATAGTTGCTCATGCAACCCTTTTCTCAATTTAGCGGAGGACTCATCTAATCGCGAGTGACTAGCGAGAGAGGAATTCAAATCATCTCATCTCTCTCCAGAGACATACTGCTCGGTCTCCTTGGAAGGAGGGCTGTCGGAAGAAGGGACTGTAAGAGCTGAAGTCGCTTGTGGGGATCTCTTCCTTTCTTGGGAGACGCACTTCCTTAGGGCAGCCAACAACATGACAACTTCTGTGGACATACACCAAACAAAGATTATTAGTAGCCAATGTACATCAAGAAAAGAAAATACAACCTATCTAGCGAGATGGATGAATCCGCTCGAGCTGAACTTAGCCCCACTCGGGCAAGAGTTTGCTTTGTTAGAAGATGATTCAAGTCAAACTCTCGACCTTCTAACAACTAAACCACTCTTCTATATTTAAATGCAGTTGATGATGTTGAAGAGAAGGTTGGTCGGGTAAAGCAAAGAACCAGTGGGGAGGAAAGTTGAAGGGTTAGGGTGGATGAAGGAAATAAATAATGTTCTTTCCAACCCTGGTGTGGAGGGGAACACCCTTCATGAACCGAGTGTCCGGTTGGGCTAGGAAATAGAAAATGCTTGGCTCATTCATCTCCAATTGGAAGAAGTAATGAAAGAGGAAAGAGGAAGGAGTCTGCTGCAAATAGAAAAAAAATCATATAAAATCTGGTCAGTAGCCAGAAGGAGTCAAAACTTAGTTGGTTGAGGGGAAAGGAAAAGTAGGAAGAAAAATCTAATAGAAATAGATGAAGTGGAAAACGCAAACCTCCCTCTAACTGCCTCATGAAAAATATTGTGGACCGAATGAGTGGGCATTGTGGCGGGTCGGTAATGGTAGGATGCATTAGTGGATGGTCGGAAGGAATGTGGAATCGACACCTAAGGTCATCACCAAATGTGGTAAATAGCTAATGGTTGCTCTCGAACTAGGGACGTGGGCCAATTCGAGAATGTGTAGGTGGATCTTGGGACAAGGAAATTAAATCAATGCCCGACATACTTACTTGGACAGAACAAGTAAGATGAAAGGAGGGAGAAGACAGGATGACTTACACGGGTTGACAGGAAGACACTAAATAGGGAAGTTCCTAAAACTACGATGATCACAACCAAGGAACATAGAATTATATTTTTTACGGGTCTTCGTTCCTTTTATTATTATATTTGAGAGATGTCCTAAGGCAATTGCCTTATGGTATGTACTATTTATTGGATAAATAAAGATTTACTATTTGAGTATGTATTATTTATTGGTATGTATTATTTATATGATTAGATCTTAAACTCATTTACTTAATGTCCGCAATACGATTCATACATGAGAGAACATGTAATTGGATCACAACTAGTGAGCATCTCTACATGTGTAATTATGAATATATTAAAATATTTTCTAGTTGATGAATTGATGATTTCATACATCATTGATTCTGAGAGACTAGCACGTGTTATACTCCTTGGTTTAACCAAGTAGTTTCTCCTCACTGGCCGGAGACATTGGGATATCGAGAGTTAAACGTGGATGCTAGTTAAGGGTAACTAGTTCATTAGAGTGACCTGTCATGAGACTTTATATGATTCTTTACATATATAGATATATCAATGAAGATCTCATTGCAGCTTAAGTATAAGTTTCCTTCAACTTGAGATATTCAAGTCACCTTGGTCATCGAGACTTATACTTTGACATCTTAGTCGATATATCTCCATGGAGGTGTGATTACGGGATAATTGGGTATAAGTCAAAGTGCCTGAAGGTGTTTAGATAGCTCATAGAGGATTCACCGCTCCTTGCATAAGGAGACGTATATCCTATGACCACTTGTCAGGATTATTACTCGAAGTCTTTAGTGAAAGCATTACATATCAAGAGTATGGTACTCTTAGACACATGTTTGAGAAATTTGAATCCACAGAACGAGGAAATATAACTTATGCTAGGTGTGACGTAGTCAACCTAGTGGGGACTGAAACTTAGACAATGTCCTGAACCAAGTGAGTATAAGACGAGTGAAAGGAACGAGGCACAACTCACTATAGCTGCTGAAGGGTTCAGAAGTGTTTCTAGGATAAATCGTTGATTTTTCGGTCAATTGGGGATCATGATATACTACTAGATGTCATTTATGGTTTGTTCATAATTAATGATTAATTATAAATGACCAACATAATCGGAAACCTATTGGGTCACATGCACTATAAGTTTATCTAAAAGACTTAAAAATGAGTTTGAGAATTGGATTCTCAGATCGAGAGAGATTGAGTCAGGTTGGACCAGACGAAGGACAAATATGAAAGATATTTTGTCTCAATGGAAGAACAGATGGGTCATGTCTTTTGAAGATGAATTGGAGCCACTTTGGTTTAATTATAAACCAAATTGGTTTGATTTTAATTAAAAGCGGTTTAGTTATTGAACCAAGGTGTTTTGGTTTTAAACCAAGTTGGTTTGTTCTTGAACCAAACTTAAGGCTAATGGATGGGGTTGGCTTAGCAGGTACAGGCTTGGACTTGTTCCTCAAATCCGATAGGAAATCTATATAATGATATAGATTAAAGAGAAAGAGAATTAGTTTTTTTTTTCTTCCTCTCTCTTCTCCTTTCCTTGTCGCCGCCGCCATCCCTTGTGTCGTTGGTGCCCTGTTTCCTCCGACCTCCCGAGCTACAGCTCTCTTCCAATAGTCATCCGATGACCATTGGCTGCCCCCTGTCTGAGCACAAGAACAACAACAGTGTGCTACTGTTCTCGCGCCATCGTTGCCCAATGTCGCCGGTCTTGCTGCAAGGCTGCCCTACTGGCTGCCCCTCCCTCTAGTGGTCCCTCTTCGACCTCTGGAGTCCCTATCACCGACTACACCGCCGGCAACAACCTTTGATGTCCACGAACAACAACTCTATCATTGTAGTTTATAATTTTTGCTTCCGCTGTGCGTTTTGCGAAACATGTCCAACACACTCATCGGGCTCCCCAACATTCATAGCTGAATAGGGTGGCTCCTTGAAGAAACATAGACGGTCTAAATCTCACCCATTCTTCCCTATGAGATCTACGACAATGATGATAGTCGCTCAAGAAATAGTACTGGAACATGCGTGCAATAGAGATAAGAAAGAGGATATGGTTCTTGAGGACACAATTTGTATCACCATACGACAATAGGAAGGTATAACACGAATATGATGATCGAGCGGGTTAACGTAATGATTCTATAGACATCCTACCGGATACCTTTCTAAATTCACTAAAATAAAATATGCTTGGAAATTTTCTTCGCCAATGATTCGAGCAGTAAAATGCAGTAGAACCCAATGGTGAGAGTTAAGGTTTAAGTAGGATTTTCTGAAGGATTTATGATGGTTAAAGACTTATGACGAGTCGTCGAACGTGTAACTTTGGTGCGAGTAATCACTACAACAAAAATGCTCATAGACAATGGATTTTATCCATTTTCTTTGTGATTTAAAAACTATTGTTAAAAGTGCGATAAACGACAACAATTTTAAGTCGTTGTCTTTTAATACCAAAGACAATAGTTTCACAATGTTTAAAAATCGTTGTCTTTTAGAGCGATAGACAACAGTTCTGCAACGATTTTAAACTATTGTCTTTTAATACCAAAGAAAATAGTTTCACAACATTTAAAAATCGTTGTCTTTATATGCTTTTGACAATAGTTAAACACCATTGTCTTTCTTAAGGACCTCAATGTTAGATGATGGTTCGACAATAATTTAAAATCATTATCTTTAATTACTTTGAACAACAATTTAAAAATCGTTGTCCGTCTTGATTAGAAAATGCATTGAGAACAGTTAAACATAACCAAAACATAATAAGACCAAAGACAATCAACTAACTCACACAAACACACACATGTATACTAATAATTAAATTATCTCTAGTTGGTACACATTGTACACTACAACAATTCTATATTATGATAATAAAAGTACATTTTTTACAAGGAACAATTGAAGTAGATCAAATGGTTTTGTTGTTAACAAGCCCAAACATCAGAGTCAATAGAAAAAAGATGGAAAGTAAAACAATACTACAGTACAACACAGATACCATACAACAACCTGAATTAGTTCAAATGCAATTGAAGGTGAAATATCAATAGCCTTTTGGTAGCACTCAAAAGCAACAGTAGAATTATCCATTGCTTCATGTTCCATTGTTCATGCAAGATTTTCTCTCCTGGCCCTATATCATTTGTTGCAGTTAGCTAAAAAGAAAAAGCATTTTACATATATCTTCTAAATAATCAAAAAGTGAGATCAACTTCAAGCATATTGAAAAGCACATAAACCACCTATACTAAAAGCAAAAACACATAGTACCTTTCACAATACATGTTCTATGATTTATATTTCTTAATTAGTAATCGTATTGACCTTCCTCCTTTCAAGTATTGGTTTAGATGATAGAAAGTGAAATAAACTACCAATCATTTTTGTGAACCTTGACCACTTGATTTTCTATTCAATCTTTATTGGTAGAATCCCACAATCAAATTCAAGAATATATTTAACTCCATGATGTCACAACAAATTTACTCTCTGCATGCGATATTCAATGTGTCTATACATTGTTCATATCAGTAAGATGCATATTTGATAGAAATTGAAATTATAAGACATTATGTTGTCATATAATCATAAGAAGTCCCTACAGTAATTATTAACTACAATAAAAGAATGCAACATTATTTATAATAAAGAGATGACATTCTCACTAACTCTAATCTTAGTGCAGTAAAATGTGCATGATATATGCCAACATTACCTAGGAAAACCAATAAAAAAAACTTTAAAAATCATATAAATATGAAATAACAACTGCATAAAAATAATCTATCAGATTTTACTGCCTTCCAAAGAGCACAAATCAAACCCAAATACCATACAACACAAGATCAATATATATATATAATGACAACCATTAAATCAAATTTTCGAAATCCGTTTGAAATATTAAATGCAGGTAGAATGAATTCACTTTTATGTTTAGTCATAAATATAATCTTGTGTTACTTTGCATACCTAGTCATAAATATAATCTTGTATGCATTCCGCCCACTCGGAACGCACTTCATCAATTTCTTCCTTAGAGAACTCTATTTTCATGAACTGTGAACAAACATATAGATTATATTAGAAAAAAAATCATTAATGACTTTGAAAAATGATAAAAATACAATTATTTAAGAAGATTGAGAATATGTCAAATATTACTATTGAGAATAGTGAATCCTTCTCACTGGTAGAATTTCTTCAATAATTTCTCTCATAAATCTCATCACATAAAAATCACATGGTTTCACATTTGGTTTCCAAGGACCCTATGTTAAAAACAAATTATCATACGGATTATACACATTTAAATATTTGTTAATTAATCACAGGTAGACATGTATACCTTTACTATTTCTCATATAACCTATTTTTTTTCCTTTCCTTTCCTTGTTTGAATTAAACAATCTTAAGCTCCTTCATATTGTTGGTGCTGGAAGCATTAGCTAATCGAACTTGTGTTTTGATATTGGCAAAGGTTCAAAGTTAAGACTTGTTGTGATCTAATAAGCTTGACTGAGTGTGCAGGTAGCTCAACTAGAAAAATCCTAAGTGATCTAAGGCAAGGTACAAGTCCTATTTGAGGAGAGGCAAAAGAAGTCCTGGTCGGTTGGACTAGGCAAAAGCCATGCTTGGTTGGACTTGACAAAGAAGTCTTGGTCGGTGTGGATTGGGCAAGGAAGTCTTGGTCAAGGTGACTAGGCAGAAGACTTGGCGGATTAAGGACATCGGGCAGAAGTCCTAGGGGTCAAGGACACTAGGCGGGAAGCCCTGGGGGTTAAGGACACCAGACAGAAGATAACTGGACATCTAGCAAGAAGTCCTGAAGGTCAAGATCAGATGCTGAGTAAAAGTCCAAACAGGTTTGGAGGACCAGATGTTTGACAACATGTAAACTCTCTTGAAAGGAGTAGGTGAGGATGCATTCCTCGAGAGGGAATGGTAGGCGTCAGTCTGACCCAGGATTTTACTATAAACTCAAAAATCAAGACCAAGACAGTCCATATTGGACTGATTTAATTGCACTTTATATTATCATTATTGCTTTGTGTTAACTCTATAATGTAGGGGTGAATTCTGGAAATAGCTGATCTAAGCGCCTCGAAGGATCCAAGCACCCTAAGAAGATCCAGGTGCTTTAATGTTATTGAGGCTCCCTGAGTCCATATCAACGGAAGAATGAGATGACGACCTCAGATTGGCTGACCCATGTCAGCATCCAGGTGCCTCAAAGGGATTGAGGCGCTTGGATCAGGATAAGATTTGTCGGATGAAGATTCATTGAGAGCTCACCACATCAACACCTATTGAGGCGCCTCAAGGAGATTGAGGCGCTTGGATCGGCCTATATAGGCAACATTCGACCAAAGCCTTGGACAATAATTTTCTATGATCAAACGATGTTCGCACTGCTTCGAAATTCTTCCACGACGCTTAAACATTGCTCCGATATCGACGCTCAACTCTGGATCTAAGAGTGTCAGTAAAAGTTTATTTAATTATACTTGTCTTTCTGTACATAAGTTTTGCAGGTCGGTAAATGTGTTATTGTTCCCACCTTTTGTAAAGATGAGTCTCCGTCTCTAAATTTTTATTCGGAGAAGAAGACCTTTGAGTGAATTGCCCAATGAAAGTACTCAATGGGTGCGGGCCTTGGACTAACAATCACCATGCTGTAAATCAAGTAAAAATAAAGTGTTAGCTTTGTTTCTATTTCTGTTTCTTTGTTTTCGTTCCTACACATACATCAATAAGAGTCGATCGATATATGAGTGTTTTATTGACTAAATTAAATGTTTGATAAAAATAGAATATGTACTTACATATACACTACATATTTCCAGTCCTCATCACGATTGCGATGACTAAGTGAATCCAAATAATAAACCACCTCCTTATAAGGATCGATGATTGTGAGAATCCAATGGCAACTATGCACAAACCACATAATTAGTGCATATATATTTCAATAAATTATCAAAAAAATAAATTAAAATTGATATTGTAATTCTTACTGACTCAACATTATGTGGCACCAAAACTAGTTGATTTCTTAATGCACCACTTAGACAATCTACCAAAACACTTGCTCTTTCATTCAAGTGTTCGATTTTACCATTTTTGTCGAGTCTAGTCACATATGGCATATATGGGATCGTGTGTGGATTCACAAATCTAAATTTGTTGCCCTTGTTATCTTTTTTCATCTTTTTATAAAGATGCCTACTATTTCAAATAGAAGAATGTTACTATGCTAAATTAATAAAGTTATACAACTTATATGCTAAATAAATAAAATAAGAAGACTTACCACATGTAAACAACTATACAATTGGTAGATATTATCTCCAAATGATAGAAAGGAGTGATGTCCTCAAGGTGCACAAGTAGTTCATAATCATCGTCAAAGAAATCATGATAAAAAATCATTGATATATGTTTTTCATCATCTAGAGCATGCTTACAATAACAATACAATATATGTAATGATCTTGGCACACTTGATGACATAATAGGGTTATTTCTTTGGACGACCTTTTCTTCCACGGAGACTTCTAAAAATTGTAAATGTACACATGTTAGGTGCAATGCTAAATTTTTTCTGACAATTTAACTCTAAATATAATATGGCATTTACCTCATTTTGCATCACTACCAGTTGTGATCCACTACTTTCCAAGAGGGTGCATTAGCCGGATGATGCAAGTATCCATCACGAATTCTTTTATCAACATGCCAAGTTAACTCCTTAGATACAGCCTTGTTCTTAAACCATCTTTGAAATTTTAGAATAGGTGGGAAGTACCAAAGGACCTTTGCAGGAACTCTTAGATACATGGGCAAGGCATTACATTCGGATCATTAGCATTTCACGTTGCAAAGTGCAAGAAAGGCTCTACCCCAACCTCATATTCATGTGATAACCTATTCTTTGACATCCAATCTTTGTACATTACTCGTACAACTAAGCAACTAACAATGAGTCAAATCCTTCAAAACAGTTGTAAAAATAGGACACATTAAATTAGCAATGCTACCAACAACACTAAATTATTCTGGTCAATTATGCAAAAATATATCTGTTGAGTTTCATTTTTGTTTATATTTCTTAATAAAAAGATAAAAAAATATATTTTTTTCTAAAAGAATAATGGTAAACTGACCAGCTTATAGATTATCAGTTCAGTATCATTTCTATTTTTAAAAAAGAATGTCAAGCTAATAGAGAAGGAATAGAGCTTCAATGGTAAACTGACTGGCCTATGATTCAACTTAATACAATCATCTAGAATGATAATTTTTTTAGAACAAAAAAATTACTTTTCTGAAAAGACACACATTAGTTCTTACAATAGTTACAACTAATGGTAAACTGACTATCCTATGATTCAATTTTCAATACAATCATCTGAAGTGATAATCCTATTCGAACGGTGAAGTTATTTTTTGAGAAAGAAGAAAAAGAAGATTGCTTCTTATAACAGTTACATCTAATGGTAAACTGACCAACCCATTATTCAACTCAATACAATCATCTAAAATGATAATCCTTTTAGAACAAATAAGCTATTTTTCTAAAAGAAGCAGTTCACTTCTTATAATAGTCACATTAATGTTTAGCTTCTAAACATGTTTTTCCTATGAAAACACTAACAAGGGTTGCGTCAGCCAAGTAAAACTGTAGGAGTTCATGAAAATGAAACTTTGCAAACTCGTGAGTATGGAAGTCCAAAACTCGGCATGAAAACAAATAACAAGAAGCCAATTGGAGAAAGAGGAATAAAATTCAAAGTACTGTAGGTGATAGGGATCGAAGAGATTATGACAGTGAGGAGTCGCCTCAGTGTCGGGGGCAAAGGAAGTGAAGAGAAGGATTGATCATGTGGGCTCAATTTGCCGAAGTTGATCGCCTCACCGTCGAGTTGATCTGCGATGGATTTACTGTTTGATGAAGGAGGCGAAGGGATAACGACGCGACATGAAATTTTGAGAGCGGTCATGACTCGGTGAAAAGAAGAGGAGGCGTGAGTGAGGTGGAGGTGGAGGTGGAGGTGGAGGTGTGCGTGAAAGGTTTAGGTTTAGCGAAAAAAATTAAGATTGGGAAAATAAATTTGGCCCAAAAAATACTATTGTCTTTGACAAAAAAAATGCACATAGACAAAAGTTAACAAAACTATTGTCATAACCCCCCAAAAAAATGCTCATAGACAATGGTTTTTCAACAACTATTGTCATAGCCCCCAAAAAACTACTTATAGACAACGATTTTTCACAAACTATTGTCTTTGATTAAAAAATGCTCAAAGATAATAATTTTTGTTAAAACAGTTTTAAAAAGATAAAAAATAATGGTTTTGGCATAAAACCATTGTCTTTTGAGTGTTGTTGAATAAGAATTTTCTTGTAGTGAATCGTATGATCCTAGATGTGTGATCCTGAATTAGCAGGTTGATATTTAGGGGGACATGATATTTCTATCAATCATGAATAAAGGAGGATTGGTGCCACAGAGGCAAATAGACATTAGCCCACACCCATCACTAAATAATATCAAGAAGTCATGCAACCATAGAGACATCAGAATGACAACATTGGATAAGCTATCATAAAAAAAAAAAAAACAAACTTCGGCCTTATGACCCTACAAAATACTTCACCCAACCGAGAGGGTCAAAGTCTTCAGGGCGGTTAGCCCTTTAAATTGTTGCCATAAGACCTTAAAAAATTCACCTTCCTTAGTAGGAAAGGTTAAAGTTTGTCGGACTTGAAAAGATTGGGCGTATGGCCTCACATAGTTGTCCACCCCAAGCGGGGGGAATTGATTGTTTTGGGTAGCTTGCAATTAGGGAAAATGCGGTTACATCAGTTAGTAGGAGGTTTGAAGACAAATAAATCCTCGAGCGCATGTTTTATAGCTCTATCCAAATGTAGGAAAGAGAAGGCCTTACCGAGCAATGGGTAGTCAGCTTCCTTGAACTGAGCTACACAATCATCAAACCCTACTTTTAAGTAGGAGAACATGCGGTTCACTAGTAATCCGTAACCTTTGGGTCATACCAGAACACCCCATCTCCCACTCTATTTGTTGGGCAACCAATCTTTCCACTTCACCAGCCACATTGGTATCTAACCTTTGCACAACAAGCTTTAAGTTAGCCTTGCGAGCCTAGGTTGTGTGTAATTTGTCAAGGGCCTAAACCTTCGCTTCTTCGTCTTTCTGGGTGCGTCAATTGGCGACCTCTACCCGATATTACAGTTCAAATATAATCCTCCTCAATGCGGCTATCTCCCTGGCGGAGGCATCTTCCCTTTCCCAAGCGTTGATAGCTCGTTAGGCAAACTGGTTCTCATCTTTTCTAGAACTTCAGTTCGAGCTCAAGCGGATGCTAAGTCAACATGAAAAGCAATGGAGAGACTGTCGACCAAAGGGACCCGACCATTGGAAATTGCTTGAAGACCTTGCTATCGGCAAAGATGATCATCTATCTCGTGTGCCACCTCAAGTCCCTATATAGTAGAGGAGGTCGGAGATCATAGGAACTAAGGGAGTAATGTAAAAACTTATGCAATGGGATTTTGGGACCGACCTGTGACATCTTGCAATAGGATATCACAAAGTTGTCTCCAACTTAACTCAGGAAGAAGTCCGAAAGAAGAATGACCAGCTACCCCATCTGCAAAAGGTGTAGCACAATCAACTAGGCGAACTCCAACAGATATGCCTAGAAGGTCAGAGACAACAAGGCTAGACATCCCACTAGAAGAAGGCAGGGCATCACCTTCTTGGTAAGCCTTGGCGTAGGCTAAAGCCGTTAATTTGGGTTGGACTCGTTGGGTTGGCCAGCACTACCAAATAATTTAAGCGGGTTGGGTTAATATTTTATTAACCCATTTTAAGGCAGGTCCAGGCGAGTCAACCTGCTCAGGTCGGCCCATGATGGGCTCAGATTAACCCGCGGGTTGAGAAAAAATTCTTCTAAAATTTAAAACTAAAGTGGAAAACAAAATGATATCATGGGCTTGACCCGCCTAATCCACAATCCAAACTTAAAAATTTTAACCTTCTCT
>JBBUKS010000044.1:3083902-3096357 GCA_038050645.1 Hedychium gardnerianum
TACAGATACGAAGAGCATGGAGTTTCATACATCCAAAGAAGATGCCCTTAAGGTTGCAGGATTAGAGAATAGGTTTAGTCACACTATCTCAAGGTTAAACATGTCTTAAGTTGGTTAAACTTGTCTCAAGTTTGTACTTGGATTTCATTTGTTGGTTTTAATACTTTATTTGGGTTAATATAAGTTGGATTTCATTTTTAATTTTATAGATATTTGTGATATATTTGTTCAATTTTGATAAAGTGAAAAATTTCTTTTACTTCACTATTTGTTCTATTAAGTCTACACTACAAAGAAGTAATACAACAAAAAAATACTTTGATCAAATCAAATTGTCCAGAAGTAAAAGCAAATATTTATTGCACCATAATACAAAAACTGTGAAGTCATATAAATAATTTTTTTCGTCAATTAATGTAACCTGTGAAGTCGTATATGATCAACTACCTCAATATTTTTACGAAATCGAGAAAGTAAAATAGTCTTTTTTACTTCGAAATTGGTCTAATTTTGAACCGATTTAGATCGGACAAAGACTTCGGTATTTTTATGGTGAAGTAATAAATTGATCCTTTTACTTCACGTTCCTATACTTTCGTAATTATCTAAATTAGACTTCGTTGAATATGCGAAGTCTATCAATCAAATTCCCATAGTGTTCATAATAAGAATGAAGCATTAAGTACTTTTAAAATATATAAGTCTGAGGTAGAAAAATAAATTAAAATCATGAGAACGGATAGAAGTGGAGAATACTATGGTAGATACACCAAGAGTGGACAAGTACTTGGTCCATTTGCGAAGTTTATTCAAGAAAATGAGATTGTTGCCCAATACACTATGCCAGAATGGTGTGGCAGAGAGAAGAAATTGAACTTTAATGGACATGGTTAGGAGTATGCGCAGCAACTCCAAACTTCTTAAATCCTTGTGGACTGAAGCTCTTAAAACGACAGTGTATATATTAAATCGAGTTCCAACCAAGGCTATTTCAAAAACGCCATTTGAGTTGTGGAAAGGTTGGAAATCGAGTTTGCAACATATATGCATTTGAGGATGTCCGTCTGAAGTAAGAGTTTATAACTCACAAGAAAAAAAATTGGACCCAAGGACTATAAGTGGGTATTTAATTGGATATGCCAAAAAGTCCAAAGGATATGAATTTTACTGTCCATCTCACAACACTAGAATTGTGGAATTAAGAAATGCAAAATTTCTTGAGAATGGCTTGACTAGTGGAAGTGATCATTCTCAAGACATAGTTTCTGAGAAGGATCACAAACCTTGTTCAAGTTATGGATGTGCCGTCAATCACACCCCTCAAGCACAAATGGGTGTTAGACAACCAATTGAGGAGATTCCATAAAATATTGATGAAGATCTAGTCGATCAAATTGACAATGAGAAACAACAAGAAATTGTTCAACTGATTGAACAACAAGTTCCTCAAGAGGATAACTTAAGAAGATCTACTAGAATAAGGAAATCAGCAATACCTAGTGACTATGTTGTGTATCTACAAGAATCAAATTTTAATGTTGGAGCCGAAAATAACCCTGAAACATTTTCACAAGCCATGAGTTGTAGTAAATCAAAATTTTAGTATGATGCTATGAAAGAAGAATTGAATTTTATGACATCGAATGGAGTCTGGGATCTTGTCAAGTTGTCCGATGGTGCAAAAATCATAGGTTGTGAGTCTTTAAAACAAAGGACTCATTATGCAACATTGAGAGATATAAAGCAAGACTCGTGGCTAAATGATTCACTCAAAAGGAAGGAATCGACTCTCTAAGAAGGATTCCTTTCGTATTATTATGGCATTGGTTGCACATTTTGACTTAGAGTTGCAACAAATGGATGTGAAAATAACATTTCTTAATGGAGATTTAGAGGAAGAGGTTTATATGAAACAATCAGAAGAATTTTCCTCTAGTAATGGTGAGCACTTAGTATGCAAGCTCAAGAAATCCATATATGGGTTGAAACAAGCTTCCCATCAATGATATTTGAAATTTCATGATGTCATCTCTTCATTTGGTTTCTTGGAGAATGTCATGGATTAATATATACCAGAAGGTCAGTGAGAGCAAGATTTGTTTCCTTATTCTCTATGTGAATGATATTTTACTTGCAACCAATCATAAGAGTTTACTATATGAGGTAAAACAATTCCTCTCTAATTGTAGCAAAGGTGATTACGCTCATCTCAAGCACCCCTCACAACTCGTCCCTAGGTTATGTAGGGAGGTAAATCATGGGATCAGCTTATAGCCGACCGCCAAGTGACTAGTGGGTGGGAGGAATTTTTTTCCCCGAGGGCATGCGCCAAAACAATTCCTCTCTAAGAACTTTGATATGAAAGATATGTGTAATGCATCTTATGTTATTGGCATTAAGATACACAAAGATAGATTTCAAGGAATCTTAGGCATGTCTCCAGAAACCTATATCAACAAAATTTTAGAAAGATTTCAGATGAAAAATTGTTCACCAAATACAGCTCCCATTGTGAAGGTGACAAATTCGATATGGATAAATGTCCGAAAAATGACATTGAAAGAGAACAAATGAAAAACATTCCTTATACTTCAGTTGTCGGAAGCTTGATGTATGCACAGGTCTGCACTAGACCTGATATTGCATTTGTTGTTGGTATGTTGGGAAGATATCAGAGTCATCCAGGTATAGACTTCTAGAAAGTTGCAAAAGAAAGTGATGAGATACCTTCAAGGGACTAAAGACTACATGCTCGTATTTAGACGAGGTGAGAATTTGGAAGTGATTGGCTACTCTGATTCAGACTAAGCCAGTTGCATTGATTCACGAAAATCAACTTCATGATATATTTTTATGCTAGCTGATGGAGCTATGTCTTAGAGAAGTGCAAAGTAAATGTTGATTGTCACTTCCACTATGGAGGCGGAGTTCGTACCTTATTTTGAGGCGACCTCACATGGAGTCGAACTAAGCATATCGACGTTAAGTATCTTGCCATAAAAGAACATGTTAGAAATAAGACAATGGTTATCGAACACATTAGTACTGAATTGATGATTGCTGATCCTTTGACTAAAGACATGTCATCGTTGAAATTTAGGGATCTTGTAGAGAGAATGGGACTTGGTTCCTTTACGTAATTTTTGTTGTTAGAACAATTTGGTTATCAATGAAACTCAATTATGATATTTTCTTATATTTGTGTACACATTCATTAATTTGAGAAATATCACTAAAGTTGGACTTTGAATAAACATAAGGTTTATTCATTAAAATATATTGGTTGAGAAGCATGATACATTGTAATACATGGAAGATAATACTCGCGTTTAGAGGACCTATCGTCATGATTCATATATCTTGTTCACTCATTTAGTGAATGATAAAATACATATATGCCAAGTGGGAGAATGTTGGAAAAAATTTATTTTACTTATAAATCTTTCCTTATTAAGTGACACATATTTGTTAAGATTTTATTTATGCATGATCTTTTGTCTTAACTAAGTGGTCATATATTGTAAGATTTAAATGTGCATAATTAATCAAAATCTTATTTTAATATGCATATCATATCTTTTATTGAGTGCATGAAATTTTGTTATGATTTATCTCCATCTTAAGAATTGACTCAATGATAATAATAAGTCTCTATAAATAATGACCTTTAGGGTCCCTAAATATACATATCTTTTAAAAATAATAACACCATCTAAAAAAAGGTTTGGTGATATTTAAGTCTTCAAATATCAATGATTGAAAATAATAATCAATTCTTTTTTCTATTTAATTATTATATTTATTTAGTATAATTTAAAATTAAACATATGAAACCTAAGTTAGTCTAAACTGCATGCATCGGGTTTTCTTTCTCTTGGATTTTCTTGTACTTCATTTGACTGGCCTCTGGATGACTTGCTATCTCCTAGACGGTTTATTTATTTATTTATCTTGTACACTGAAACATGACAATGATCTCAGATATCGAGTGGCATCTGACAACATGCAAGCTAGCTAGCTACTTGCATTAATTGTTGCTCATCCTGTACTTTCCCGTGGATATTCATATTATTCACCTCCTTGGAGATGCAAATTAAAATGGAATATGGCTGTGAGCAACCACTGGAAATGATGCACAATGTTCTTTCTCGCATTGCGTGCTGCATGCATTAATGCATGCGTATATGCGTACTGCACTCTCTTAATTCTCTGAAGTAGAACAGACTTAAAAATTTTGGAGGTGTGCAGTGTGGTATAGCTACTTAGCTAGTGGGTGCCATCTCAAGGAATATAGCTTGAGGCTCGGTACCACCATCACTCTAGGCATTTATAAGCCGTTTGAAGGATAGAGACAACCAGACGATGGGTGATGACTCATATCTTCATTGTGACAAAAGGCGAAACGTTCGAAGCATGAAGACAGATCAATATTATAAACATTGCAGTGATCATGATGTTGTAGACTATATTTTGGAAACCGGTTAGGTTTGAATGACAGTGAGAGTGAAGCAGTGATAAATGGTAGGGACGTACAGTCACCAACATGAAGATCAAGAGGGGTTTCTTAATTAGGGTTTCTTAATTAGTCTATTATATTATAGGAAAGATCAAGGAGGATTTGAGATCGGTCGACATTTTCCACACAACAAGAAGAGGCTTCTTTCATTCTTTCTGAAGAGTCAAACAGACTCATCCACTGAAGCTCGATCGTGTTTGAAGGTTACATTATTAAAAAAAACGATTTTTTTTTTAAAAAAAAACTCACAATGGAATATCGCACACAATATACTAAAGCATGCATGGCGTTAAAGTTTTTTATGCTGATTTAAAGAACAAATAAAGGTTAAAAAAATGAATGGAATGCCTTGGAAAGTGATACCTGATTTAACGAATAAATGTAATTAAACGAATATATTCACATCTCCACGACTATTTATTATTCATATTCATATTCTTTTCTCCACGAGAAATATTTCCATAACTCGGACCACTAACGAAGTATTCGCATCTAGATGCATGCATGTTCTTGAAAATCAGATGAATTAATTTTTGTTATTATAAGTTAGAGACTTATAGTCAATAAGTAATGATAAAAAATAACAAGGACTAATATACTTGTGTACAAGTAAAACATTATGGTCGTCCCATGGGATATGATGCGGTAATAAGAGACAAAGATGATTCTCATATAACGAGAATTTAATTCTTACGATGTGTATTTCCTACAAAGTTTAAATTACTGGTGACGTTAAGGTGTCATGTTAGGATTTACCTGTGCTTTTCAGATTTATCTAGTGATCGATTTGTATGATCGGGTCGTCCACGTCTAAGACTAATTGGACTAGATATTTTGATTATATATAAAAAAACATTATGGCCTCACTAAATTTATCTTTTTTATTCTCAATTTGAATATTTATATCTATTTTTAAATTCTAAAGGTTAGAGGTGGGAACTAAAAGTTTTACATAAATTATAAAAAAAAAGATTCTAAGATATATTTTAAATGGCCGTTCATTATCATGTATGATTAGAGATATTTATTTGTATTAACTTTTATTTTTGGATTTGAAATTTATTGTAAAGAAATGATGGGAGAAGAGATATATGCCACCAATTGAGTTGGTGGGGCTGAAGGAAGAAGCTTCCAAAGAAAAATATATTTAAATACAACTTGACAAAATATTGTGCTACTTGTGATCTTGTCCTCTCAAGTTCCTCAACACTATTGTAATAATAACATGTTCTCTCTACTTTTCATTGTCCTGATCAAGTGTTTATTTGACACAATCTCAACAATATATTAAATTTATTTCTGTAAATATTCATCTTGCTAATTCATATTTTAAAAAAAAAATTAAAGAGATTTTTTTCTTATCTAGTTTCATGGCAAACAAAAGCTACAAATTATTCTAATTCTATTAAAGTTAATAAATTTATAAATAATACATCTTTTGGTTATTTTTTATTAAATTATATCATACCTTGGCATACTAGACTCAACCATATAGCAAAGATTTTTATTTGATTATATGTTAACTTAATTTAGTTTGGTTTTTTAAATATTGATATGAAAATTGGTCAGCACTCTAATCACATCAAATTGGTCAAATAAAATTAAAACTAAACCGAACTAATTTGTAGCTAGTTTTAATTCATCTTATAGTCAAATACAATTTGTTTCGGTTTCAAAAAAAATTAACGTATAATCTAATTTGATTCAAATGAAATAAACACTCCTAATCATACTGTACTATTGATTTGTTTTCTTTAGAGGAATCAAATTTGGTTCATATTAAATTTCTGTTTTAATTTTGTTTGTAAATACATAATTAAATATATTTTAATTGTAAGTTGATATTATTTGGTTTGAATAGAATGTACATATTACTCCTTTTTTTTATTAGAGAATGCTAATTTTTTATTTGATTTTTGACGCTGGACAAAATAAGGATTATTCTGTGAGTTCGTTTCCTTTGAGGAATTGTTGAGAAAGATGTAGAGAATTCAGTAAACAAAGAGGAGTCATTTCTATGTTTAAACAAAAAGAATTTTATTTTCCAAATCAAAAGAGAATTCAATGACTAGTTCACAATTGAGTGGATGACTAGTATTGAATTTTTCTACCTTGAGTTATTATGTAGAAGAAAAGCAAGAAGAAAAAAAAACTCAGATATATCTGTTTATATATTTGACGCTATCCAAATTGTGACAAACTATTTTTGTGAGTCATAAGCTAGAGGGTGGCTTTGGCTACGTTTATAATTAGGATGTGTTGCCTAGAAGGCTAACAGAAGTGCAACAACTGATAGGAGGTTTTCCAAGTTTATGCTAGAGGATTTCCTCCAGGGTTACCTCCTAATGATACTACTTCAAACTTGAGGACGAGTTCTTTTCAATCTGGGATGACTGATGTAGGAGGATCCGAAGATTTTTTCTTTTTTGTTAATTTTTTTTCCTTAGGGCTATTTTTTTCTTTTGCGTCTTAGAGTTTTGGGTCTATTTAAACCTTTGCTTAGTTGATGTTAGGGTAGAGATTTTGGATGAATAATATTTTCAATTATACCGTTTATTTCACTTTTTCTATTTCTTGGTATTCTTTCGAATCAACAGATTTTAGAAGATTATTCTGGTGTTCGTGTTCTAACCAACAGAATCAATACTGCCTACAAGATAATCGTTATTCTATCCGGCATCAGTTTGTAGCCTCAACATTTTCTGTGGAGAAACTTCATTAGTTTCAATGGAGGGTCATTGCGGTTGTGGTCATAATGGACAGGTTCCGAATGACGAAGTCCTATATTGTGATCATAGCATAAGGATCGAGAATTTACAAAGATAAGTTATAAAATTAACTCAGCATCTAGCGGCACGAGATCTTAAATATTGTAAGTTTCCTTATCTTAATTTGTTTTCACTTTTGAAAACTCCTATATCAATCGCGAAAGACGTGGTCGAGAGGAGTGGTATGGAGATATTGGGTTTTCAGTTGATCTTCTTAACACTACAAAAAATTAGGGATTTAGGGATGAATTTTTGTGATAAAATTTTTTCGTCCCAAAATGACAACAAATTTTGCGACAAAAATATAAATTGTCGCAAATTAATAACAAATTTTGCAACAAATGAGTTTCATCACAAATTAGCAACAAATTAATTTTCGTCACAGATATCATTGCAATTTGGTGATAAAACCTCATATTTGTCGCAGAATTAGCAACAAATAATTAATTCATCGCAGATTTTGCGACGAATATTGATTTTGTTGCCAAATCTACAATGAATATTTAATTCATCGCTAAATTTGCGTCAAAATCTTTATTCGTTGCAAAAATTATGACAAATAAAATTTTCATCGCATGTTTTCCTAAAAAATTTATAATTAATATTTATTAATAAGGGATAAATTTGGGATGACACTTGGATTCATAGCAAACTTTGGCAACAAATCCTGGATTTGTCGCCAAATCTTCAACAAATTTCAGGATTTGTTGCTAAATTTGGCAACGAATCTAATATTCATTGTCGATTCATCCTGTATATATATATATAAAATCCTCCGAAATTCGTTGAATAACCTAGGGTGCTTAGAATCACATGAAACCAGTTCCTATGTGCTCATGTTATTCTCCTTGTTATGTACACGACCTCACATTCCTTTTTTACCCATTATATTTTTCCATAATTAAATTAATTGTATTGAATTCAATTACCTAATAATAACTTAATTAAAATAATACAATATATATATATATATATTAAAAAGGGTTTGATTAAAAAAGTTAGGTCGAATGCTGTAAAAAAATTACTAGTCTCAATATTTTGGGAAAAATTAATATTTGAGATCGTGTACATAATAAGGGGAATGACACGAATAAATAGGAACTAGTTTCGTGTGATTCCGAGCACCCTAGGTCATTCAACCAATTTTTGGAGGATTTTTTTCTTTTTTTACATATACAGGATGAATCTACAACGAATTTCTAGATTCGTTGCCAAATTTGGCGACGAATCTAATATTCATTGTAGATTCGTCTAGTATATATATAAAAAAATCCTCCAAAATTGGTTAAATGACCTAGGGTGCTCAGAATCACACGAAACCAGTTCCTATGTACTCGTGTCATTCTCCTTGTTATGTACACGTTCTCAAATTTCCTTTTTACACATTATTTTTTTTCCATAATTAAATTAGTTTTATTGAATTCAATTACATAATAATAATTTAGTTAAAATAATATAATATATATATATATATTAAAAAGAGTTTGATTAAAAAGTCAGGTTGAATGCGTGTAAAAAAATTACTGGTCTCAATATTTTGGGTAAAAATAATGTTTGAGGTTGTGTACATAACAAGGAAAATGACATGAGCACATAGGAACTGGTTTCATGTGATTCCGAGCACCATAGGTCATTCAACCAATTTCAGAGAATTTTTTTCTTTTTCTTATATACAGGACGAATCTACAACGAATTTCTAGATTCGTTGCCAAATTTGGTGACAAATCTAATATTCGTTGCAAATTCATACTGTATATATATATATATATAAATCCTCCGAAATTGGTTGAATGACCTAGGGTACTTGGAATCACACAAAACTAGTTCCTATGTGCTTGTGTCGTTCTCCTTGTTATGTACATGACCTCAAATTTCTTTTTACCCATTATTATTTTATATAATTAAATTAATTGTATTGAATTCAATTACAGAATAATAACTTTGTTAAAATAATACAATATATATATTAAAAAGATTTTGATTAAAAAACTTAGGTCGAATGAGTGTAGAAAAATTACTGGTCTCAATATTTTGGGCAAAATTAATATTTGAGGTCTTGTACATAACAAGGAGAACGACACGAGCACATAAGACGTAATTTTGTGTGATTTCGAGCAGCCTAGGTCATTCAACCAATTTTGGAGGAATTTTTTTTTCTTTTTTTATATACAGGACGAATCTGCAATGAATTTCTGAATTAGTTGCCAAATTTGGCGACGAATCTAATATTTATTCTAGATTTAAAAAAAAAATCTTTCAAAATTGTTGAATGATCTAGGGTGCTCGGAATCACACGAAACCAGTTCTTATGTGCTTGTGTCGTTCTCTTTGTAATGTACACGACCTCAAATTATTTTTTTACCCATTATTTTTTCCATAATTAAATTAATTGTATTGAATTCAATTACCTAATAATAACTTAGTTAAAATAATACAATATATATATATATATTAAAAAAAGTTAGGTCGAATGCGTGTAAAAAAATTACTGGTATCAATATTTTGGGAAAAAATAATATTTGAGGTCGTGTACATAACAAGGAGAATGATATGAGCATATAGGAATTGATTTCGTATGATTCCGAACACCCTGGGTCATTCAACCAATTTTCAAAGGATTTTTTTTAATTAGGATGAATCTACGATGAATCGTGGATTCGTTGCTAATTTTATGATAAAAACATAAATTATTGGAATAATATATTATTTAAATGCTAATTTATTTTGTTTTGGTTTTATTTATTATATGATGATTTTAATTATATTTTTTAAAAAACATTATAAAAAATTTGGGATGAAAAATTAATTTCATCCCCAATTTGAGGACGAAAAATCGTCCCCAATTTGGGGATAGCCCTAGATCTAGATCTGAGATCACTCCTCCACAGCGGCGGCGACGATCAATCCTCTCGACAAAGATCTTCGGACCGATAAGCTCTCTCCCCCGCGCGCATCCTCTCTTCTAGGTCGTCGCCAGCTCCATCTCTGGCTTCTCTTGGTCGGGCAAGGGCGTCTCCGTCATCGTTGTCGGCTCCATTTGCGGCCACGGCTGGCCTTGGTCGGCCGCGGGCGGCTGCGACTACCCCTGGCCGGCCGCAAGCGGCTCCGGCCTCGACTAGCCTTGGACGGTCGGGGGCGGCTGCGGCTGACCTTGGCCTGCCGAGGGGGGCTGCGGCATCCCGCAGCCTGCCAGGGGCGGCTGCAACATTCCGCGGCCTGTCAGGGGCGGTTGCGGCAGCCCGCGGTCGGCCGATGGCGGCTGTGTGAGGCCTTGTGACTTCACCTATGCTATTTGTATTGATGCATGTGCTAGTTTGGCCTCGATTGACCAAGGAAAGCAACTTCATATATACTTTGGTTGTTAAGAATGAATTCGATTCATATTTGGTTATTTGTAACAGTTTATTGGATATGTATGGAAAGTGTGGCTGCCATGTTGAGTTTAATTGGATAATCTTTTTTTATCTCAAAAGTTTAAGATACATGTTAAGTTTGATTTATTTTATTATTACCAACAAATATATCAATTCCTTTAAGATGCACAGTGTGGCTTTAGCATTATCCTTGAAGTTAGAACTTGTTTGGATCTTACAACTTATATGAGTATTTAAAACTCAGAGGTAAAAGCTAGTAGGTTATTTGTTTGTTTAAGGGAATACTCATTATTTTACTTAATAGTTAATCGTTCAATTGTTATTATAATGCAACTAAAATATTCTATACATTATTTAATACTCATGAGGATTTCTATTTCAGTCTACTTAAGTAGCTAAATAATGTGAACATTTTGAAACTATTAAGACTTTAATTTAAGATAATCATTTGTATGCACGTGAACTAATTATTTATTGAATATTAGTATATTATTTAGTTTTTATGTGTAGTATGTTTTAATAATATTTTCATAAATTGGAAATAGACAAAATGCAGAATAAAAGGAGTTGGATGTATAAAAAAAATTTATCTGAACGTCGGGGTTTAACTGATGAGTTTATGGCTGGGTTGGAACAGTTTTTAAATTTTACATCGAGTCATATTGAGTATATGGATGGCAGTAAGATAAGGTATCCATGTAGAAAGTGTCATAATGATAAATTTTTACAATCTAGTAAAGTTTCAAAACATCTTTATAGATTTGGGTTTACTACAAATTACTATAATTGGACATGTCATGGTGAATCATTCATATCTAATGAATATTATGGACACAATATACAAGTCTCTACTAGTGGAGATCAGAATTATTATGATCAATTAAATCTATATCAGAGGATGATATTTGATGCAGTAGGTCCGAATTTGATTCCTGAATCACATGGTGCAAGTTCTAGTTGTCCTCCGATAGTTGAGCAAATGTTTACTACTTATGCATCATTGTTGGAAGAGGTACAAGTACCAGGTGTTGATGAAAATGTGAATAATGAAGTATATCTCCAATTTCAGGAAGTTTTGAATGTTGCAGATGAATCATTATGGGCTGGTTGTGACACTCATAATAAATTATCTCTCACCGCAATACTTTTGAATGTCAAGGCAGAGCATAATGTATCGCAAGATTATTTTAATGATTTTGTTTAAGTTATTGGAGAGGCATTGTCGCGTGATCACATATTGTTGATTTTTATAGATGAAATCACTTGTGAAAGAATTAGATCTTCCTGTGGAAAGAATTGATGTTTGCAGAGATGGTTGTATGTTATATTGGGGAGCAGATGAAGATGCAGATGTTTATAAATTCTGTAATCAAGCTAGGTACTAGACCACCAGAAGGAGTGAACAACGACGTAAATCATATAATCAGTTGTTTTATTTACCTTTAACTCCCAGGTTACAAAGGTTTTATGCATCAAAGGTCACTGCTGAACACATGACTTGGCATGCAAATCATCAAACATAAGAGGGACTAATGTGTCATCCATCAAATGCAGAGGTGTGGAAAAAATTTGATAGAATATATCATGAATTTGCGAAGGAGACTCGAAATATTATGTTAGGTCTATGTGCTGACGAATTTGCTCCATTTAGCAAATTAGGAAGAAATTATTCTTGTTAGCCAGTTATATTAACTCCGTATAATCTTTCACCTGGGATGTGCATGAAAATACCATATATGTTTTTAACATTGGTTGTGCCTGTGCTGCAAAATCCGAAGAAGTTAATAGATGTTTATA
>JBBUKS010000044.1:3108796-3123169 GCA_038050645.1 Hedychium gardnerianum
TTTGTTTTAAATTTTTAGAATTAGTTTTCTTTTCTAAAAGTTAGTTTAGATTTTATCTCCTATTTTTTTTAGAATTAATTTTCTTTTCTAAAACTTAGTTTAGATTTTATTTTTTTTAGGATTAATTTTTTTTTACTTTTTTTTTCTGTTACGACTTTTTCTTATTTCTTAGGCTATTTAAACAAGGGTTAGCACTCTTATAAAAACATGTTAAGTTTAGATGATGAGTTTGTTTTTGATTTGAATAACATTGATTTTCGTTTAAACCTAGAGGCGACTCCTCTTCGTTGGCGAATTCCCTTCTTCCTACGCTTTCTCTGCAACCTCTTTTCGAATGTCGCACCCGGAGTTTTCTCCCCTGCGCCATTTCTCTTCTCTCTATTTTCATGTATTAAGTTGTAGATTACTATTTTCTTCGTCTATTGGGTGTATTCCCTTGCAATGGAGTAGATTCTTCCATTTCTAGGATGTAGGGAGTAATTTTGATGTGTGATTGATGTATGAACTATATATATATGTCATTTCTATATATAATGAAGTGTTTATGTCTTGTTCTATGAGTATTATGCCTACTACATGTTTAACGAAATGTGTGTGTGAGTAATGCATGTAGAAAAGGGGTTTACCTTTATGTTGAGGTTGCTACTAGACTGGATAACCGGGGGATCTTTAGTGACAGAAGACACCCATTCAACCGGACTTATATACACTTAGTGACAAAGGGTATCGATACTTACCCACTTCCTAGAGTCAAAAGACCTTAACATATGGGCTATTCTTTGCTAGGACATTTTAATGGTATTTGTTGGTGCAGGGAGAACCAGAATCAAACCTATATTTTGTTGTTGTCAAAAGTTCAAAGTTAAGTCTTCTTGTTATCTGATGAACTAATCCAGTGTGTAGGATCTCAACTCTGAAAGCCCTAGTAGGTCTGGAGGACACGATACTAGGAAGGGAAGTCTCGGCAGATCGTGAAACCAGGCAAGAAGTCCAAATGGGTCAAGAGGACATGACATCTGGCAGGAGGATTCGATAGGTCTGGAGGACCTAATATCGAATCAAGTCGAAGACCTGGAAGGTCGATCCGATGCTGAGCAAAGTCAAAATAAGTCTGGAGGACTCGATGTTTGGCAAGTGAGTTGAGGTAAGCAAACTGGAGTTAGTGCAGTGAGGTCGTGTCCCAATGGGACAAACCTTAGGCTTTGATACAACTAAAGAAACCAACGGATGTTTCTAAGTTGAGATCAAGACAGGTCGAATTGTCTTATATCTGATCTAAACTTTTTTTTTGCAGGACTGTTACTATTATTATATTTCCTGTGTTAACTTTGTTTTGCATATAAAATAAAGTTTGGATTTAACTCAGGTTCGGTCAACCAAACAAGAGGTTCAGTCGATCGATCAGACCAGATTAGCATAGGATTGAACAGAGGTTGTATACTTGGAAACATTGGGATCAGTCGACCGTATAAAGAAGGAAATAAATAGATGCCAGATCGAATCAACGCAGAAAAGGTAAACACTGGGATCAGTCGACTGATAAGCTTTATCAGTTGACCAATCAAGCATGATTTTCGTGATCAAACGGATCAGATCAGAGCAAAAAAGGAAGGCCGCAGGTTCAGTCGACCGATAGGAGGATCAGTCGACTGAACGATTTTTCAGTCAATCGAACGCAGCCTATAAAAGAAGCCCTCGGGGTCCGAGTCGAAGATAACTTTTCCTCTATTCCTCATTCTGTTCCTGCTACATTGAGAAACAATCCGACAACCTACGCCTAAGCTTACTTTTCACATTGTCGGTATATTTTATAATTCCATATCATTTGTAATCTACTTGCTTGTACTACCTTGCTTCTTCGAAAGAACTATTTTAGTGGATTAACCCATCAATACGATTCAAAGGGTCGTGGGTTCCTGGAGTAGGAGTCGGCTGGGCTCCGAACCAAGTAAACAGAAGTGTGTTTATTTATTTTCCGCTGCTACTTTGAATTACGAACAAAAAGAAAAGATTTTCGAACAAGATTCACTCCCCCCCCCTCCTCTCTCTCGTCTCTAACGATCCAACACTAACAATTTGTATCAAAGACCGGACTGCCAGAAGGTCTAACCGTCGACTGTGCACAAGAATTATGTCTAATCGAGCCATGTGAGTAGAATATTGACCTCGAACAAAGGAAGTGGGGGCTCCTGCATCCGGATCAAGAGGACCAGACACCAAGCAGGAAGTCCTAGTAGGTCAAGTGGACTGAGGGTCAGGAAGACCTAGTAGGTTGGTTGGACCGAGGGCAGGAAGACCTAGTGAGTCGAGGATCGGACATTAAACGGATAGGCTTTCCGCTTGAGGGGGCCCTGTGGTCCTTCATTTGAGGGGGGATTGTTGGGGTTGCAAAGTTGCAAACAAAGTCCCACATTAAAAATACATGAAAAATATCATAGGCTTATAAGGGAAAGATATCTCTATTGGTATGAGACATTTTGGGTAAAATCATGAGAGCTTAGGCCCAAAGTGGACAATATCATATCATTGTGGAGATATCTGAATTTCTTTGGTCTTGCCATGCTTGGAAAGAGCACGACCGTGGAAGATCTGCTGGCATGGCCAGATGAAGTTAGTATCAGCCCTAAGAGCCAATTTTGAAATGATTGGCAAGGAACCTATTGTATCATATTTTATTAATAAATGACAATGTTTATGGTTATTATATTTACTTCAAATTTATGCCATTAAGTATAATAATGTCCTAGGATAGTAGGTTCTAGTTTACAGCATATCAATTGGTTGAATTGATATTAGGAGACTGTAGATATTTATATAATACTACTCTTAACTATTCTTAGTCAAGAATTAATATACAAGGGTAATATTAATGCGTTGAGACTAGCATGTAGGTCAACTGATGACTTAATCTTACAAATCATGGATATAAGATATCAAGTTGACACATGGGTATATATTAGAGAATATGTACTGAATTGATCTGTCATGAGAATGTTTCATGGATCGTTATATGAATGTCATAAACATTCTTATAGTGACTATTAGTATAAATAGTCCTTAGACCTGAAGTCACTACGGTTCTCTACATAAAGAGTTGTGTACTTTGGTATCGACAAACGTTAACAAGGTGGACTATAAAGTCGATCACTGGGTATGCAATAAGTTATGATGTGAGCGATGTAAATGGGATCTATCTCTTCCATATAATGAAAGTGATATCTGTGGGCCCCTTGATTAAGTAGGACTACTAGAATGCATGGTCATGCTCAAATAAGCCAATATGAGATATTGAGTTGGATAAGTCTACTTAGAGATCAAGAAAATAAAGATTGATAAGGGGATGACATGATCTATGCCTCATGGATCAATCTAGATATCGAGGATAGAAGGATTGAGTTATACAAGATAATAGACATAGAAAGGTTATGTCAGATCTCAACATTCTCGTCACTTGGGTAGCAATGATGCATTGCTAGATGTTACTCATTGCCTATGTATCTAAAATAGTTTTAGAGACATTGTCAACGTTACGAGAACCTATTGGGTCACACACATAGAAAACATGTTGATTTGGAGATAGATTTATTTTAGTTTGACTAAAATACTATGGACACTAAGATTAATGGGTTAATCCAAATGGATTCGTATTAGGCTTATTGGGTTAATGGATTAATCCAAAGATCCGGATTGACTTTTTGGGTTAATGATTAATCCAATATGCTAAAATCCACTCCATTAATGGAGATTAATGGAACATTAAAGAAAGAAGACCAAAAGGTTAAACTCCACTCTATTAATGGAGATTAATGGAGCATTAATGAAGGAAGTCCAAAAGGCAAAACCTTTGGTATTTATTAGATGAATAAAAAATCATAGGTAATGCAATTTTCAAAATTGTTCTTGAAGTTCTTCTTCTTCTTCTTGGTCTTCTTCTTCTTCTCTTGGCCGACCACCATCTAGAGAGGTTCATTGCTAGCACGACAAAGTTGGTGCTTCTTCAAATCTTAGTTCATGCGACAAACGAAGGGTGTTTTCATGTGGATACCAAAGAGGCGCGACCATTCTGATCATGCTGAGATTTGCCAAAGCAAAGTTGTTGTCGGGATTGTACCATTCATACAACAAAGGTAGCAACTCGACCAAACGAAGTATATTGTATTCGCTTGGATTTCTAGAGGGATCAAACTTTTCGCTGTGTTTATTTATTATTTTTCGCAAATGATCCCTACACTTCCTTCCCTCTTTCCAGTGCCTAAATCGATCGTCTGAAGCCTCAAAATGCATCGGTAACAACTCTAAATCTCTCTCCGTTAATTCATAGCATTCTTCTTTACTTATTTTAATGTTTATATAGTCAAAAATGTCATACCATACAAGACCAGTCAACTTCCTCGAACCTCAGCTAAGACCTTAGATTCCCCACTTTAATCTAGGAGTTTTCATGTTATAGGGACTTGGTACTTAGACATGTCATTCTTCACTACATACCATCCTAATGTAGTTGAAGTTATAAACTATTATGCATTGTTTAAACTGGTAAACTGCATGCATTATATTAACAATGATCTATGTGCATATTTTACAATAACCTCTATCACATTGTTGAATTTCACTATAAGATTAGGGTAGCATGCTAGGATTTTTTCTTTGATGTTGAAATAGTTCGATTTTTTCTTGGCACCAAGGTAAAAAACAACCCTTTTTACTACTTCCCCATATATCCATAGACTTTACCTGAACCTTATTCTCATCTTACGTTGGATGTCATGTACGCTAATTTGTTTGAAGATCCTCGTCCTACTGCAATGAACTTAGTCAATCTAAGTCGACAGGATAATGCTTTTTATATATCCATCATCAGTTGTATTCTTCCACTAGCCACTAGGGATCAAGCTATCATTCGACCTGTTCATCTATTTTTCATGTATGCACTTAAACATCGATTCGACATTGACATAGGTCTATGAGTATTCAAGACTATCGTTCATTATTCCGGATATAATTCCTCCAGAAAAGTTCATATGGTCTACTGTCATATCATCACTATATTATTAGGATCTTTTGGCATAAACACTGCAATAGGTAGTGTTAAGACCCTATCCACTTCATTTGATAAGATATGTATTAGATAGTTGTCCATGGTATGGATAAAAATGAGAGATCAGACGTTAGTCTTTAAGGATTGTCATAGATGCACTGCACAGGCCGAGGAGCCCAATGAAGAGGAAGAACCATAGCCCGAGGAGGTCTTCATGAGTCCATTACTAGAGCTGCCTCCTCTAGTTTATGCTCAGGCAACTGCTCCATAGTTCACTCAGGTGGTCCCTCCATATGATCCATATGTTGTCTTTTGGCAGGAGATGTAGGAAGGATTTGGTCATATGCGAGAGGGCTTTAGTCGGATGTTAATCACTTGAGAAACGATAGTTGGAGATGCAACAGCAACATCTGGTGATGCAACAACAACAGTAGGAGATGTTCGACATTCTTCAAACTTGGGACATCAACCAGTAGCAATCTCCATCTTCTGACTAGGTCTAGATATGATTGTTTAGGCTTGACTATGTTTGACTCTATGTTTGATAATCTTTGAGTGCTTAGACTCTTAGTTATGTTAACTTTGATTTATGCACGTTTAGACCTTTCTATGCATGACTTATTATCTTATGACTTAAACACTTATGAATGTTATTTTGGAAAATATTTTGAAAATTTTAGAAATACTTTGAAAATATTTTAAACATCACTTTTAAAATTATTTGAAGATATCTTTAGAAAATTACTTTGCTTTGAAAATATTCTTGATCTTTATTTCAAAAATATGTTTAACTTAAAAAATTATTTTAACATGCATTTTAAATGTTTTGATGCTATGATCCCTATTTTAATGTGTGTCAAAGGGGAAGAGTTGGGTTTAAAATTTGAGTTGAGAGAATATTGAAAGTCTTAAAGTTAAGTTTGTTATTTTTTCTAAATTAAATTTGTTACTTTAATCTTAACTTAAGTTTAAGTGTTGGGTTTAAAGTTTGAGTTGAGAGAAAATTGAAAGACTTAAAGTTAAGTTTTTCATTTTAGCTAAGTTAAATTTGTTACTTAAATCTTAACTTAAGTTTAAGTTTGTTATCTTAAGTTAAGTTTAAGATTAAGTTTGTTAAACTTAGATTTAAAAGTTAAGTTTGATACTTTTGCCACTTAAAACTTAAGTTTAAGTTTATTAGAATTTAAAGCTTTAATTTTTGTTTAACTTTAAAGTTTTGATTTAAAGTTTAAACTTGTTAAAACTTTATAGTTTTTTATTCTCAAACATTACTTATAAATTCTTTAGAGAAGGTATTTTTATCTAACTTTAAACCATGTTGTCAAACATTTAAAAAGAAGAGATTATTGGTGCAGACAACATTAGATAATCGAATTCACATTTTGATATTTGACAAAGGGTTTAAAGTTAGATATTATGCATTTGATATGAGTGTTGAGTATGTTGAATCCGAGTGGGTCAGAAAGATCGGACATTAGAAAGCAAAGTCCTAGTAGGTCAGGTGAACTGAATATTATGCAATGAAAATTTTAGTGTATCAAGAGGATCAGACACTAGACGGAGAAAGACCAGATGGATCTAGTAGAACACACTTGATGGTCAGTTGGACCGGACATTAAGTAGGGGAAGTCGTGGTGGGTCGATTGGACACTAAGCAAAGGAAGTCCAAATAGGTTAGGTGGATTGGATGTTTGGCAGATAGGTAAGTAAAGTAAGTCCTGGAGAGTTCTTCTGAAAAGAAGGTGTGAGGACGCATCCTAATGTTGGATAAAGTTAGACATTGATTCGACAAAGAAACAAAAGGTTTCAAAGTCGAGATTAGACAATTTTTACTGTCAGAATAGAACATGAATGAATACGTTGTTACTAAATCTGTTTTGTAGGACTACTATTATTACTATAGTGTTAATTTTGTTTTGCAAGAAATAGAGTTTTCAGTCGATCGATTAGTTCAATCGACCGAACAAGGAGGTTTGGTCGATTGGTCATAAGAGATATGGTCAAGCTGGATACGATCCGAGTTCTGAAGGAAAGAACAGAATCAGTCGACTAATCCCATGGATTAGTCAATCGAACCCTGATTTATCAGCGGATCAGATGTGATGTGATCTAGCCAGCGAAGGAAACCGGAGGTTCAATCGATCGATCCTAATGATCGGTCGATCGATCAAGCGGATTGTGTGGGGATCCGATCTCATCTGATCATGAATCTGGACAAGAACTAGGACGACATTGTGGTTGGGTCAACCGAACACAAGAAACAGTCAACCAAAAAAAAGAGGAAATCAAGCGTTGATTCGGCACGATCAGATCTTTATTAGTTGACTGAAAGAGAGGATCAATTGACCGATAAAGTCTTATGAAAGATGGCTCGAATCCAGAGGCTCAATAACAATCTTCTTTAATTCTTCATCAATTCAAGTGCTTCTCTTTGTTCAAGCAACTCTACTACGCCAAATTGCTATCCAACAACCTACGTTCATCTTTTAATCAATTATTGTCAGTAACATTGTTTATAATATACTTGCAATTCATTTGTAAAAGGGACGAAAAAGTGTTTCCATACCATTCTCACTTGTAGGAGGTTTCTCCGTCTCCAAAATATTTTTCAAAATGAGAAAGTTAGTTGATTGTCTGCTCGTAAATGATCCATCATAGGATCGTAGGCCTTAGAGTAATAGTCTTAAAGACTGCGAACCAAGTAACCACATGTGTCATCTCACTTGTTTTTAATTTCGTAGGATTATGATTTCAATGATAAAGTTTTTCAAAAAAAAGTTTTATGTGCGATATTCACCCCCTCTATTGCACTTTCTGGTCCTACAAGTTATTTAATAGGAAAGTCCTAGTAGGTCAGGTGGATCAGATACTAGGCAATGTGAAATCTTAGCGGATCAAGTGGACTAAACACTAGGCAAGAAAGTCTAGATGGGTCAGCGCGACCAGACATCCTGCTAGACTTGTTGAGTCAGTAGGACCAGACATTGAGTTAAAGGAAGTCATGGTGGGTCAAAGGATCAGATGCTAAGAAGAGGAAGCCCAACTAAATCAGTTGAACCAAATGTTTGACAAAAAGGTAAACAAAGGTAAGTTCTGGAGAGGTCAATGAGGTATGTCCTAATCTGGGGACAAAGTTAGGCATTGATCTAACTAAGAAATCAAATTGGATTTCAGAGTCGAGATCAAACAATTACTTAACTGTCATAATTAGAACATGCATAAATGATATTTTATTTTATTCTATGTTAACTCTGTTTTGTAGGGTTAAGTCGACCGAAAGGTAATTTCCATCAATCGAATGTTCGGGCGATCGAATAGGTAGGTTCAGTCGATTGAAATCTGATGTGGCACAAAGTTTAACATGGCAAAAGAAGTATTCGTAGTGCTAATGTGGCATCCAACGTAGACATGGATAAATCTTTGGAAGTTGACATGGAAGAAGATAAACTTTGGGTGGCTGACGTGTCAAAGTGCACGGTCAAAGATAAGCATTGCATAGCTGACATAGTGGAAGAAGAGCTTCGTCAAGCTAACGTATAAATCAAATAATGACACAAAACAGACTCAGCGAGGTTCGGACAACCGAAAAAACCAAGTCAACAGTTGAATCAATATGAAAAGCTAACATGGCCGGTTCGGTCGACTAGAAATGTAGTTCTGTCGACTTGAAAACCAGATATGGATGCAGTTATCGAGGCATTCGGTCGACTGGATGGCTGGATCAGTCGACCAATAAATGAATAGAAAAGAAGCTACGAATAGAGGGTTCAACACAATCTCATTCACATCAATCCAAGCTCTTGTCAAGTATTCAAGCAACTCGTCTTTGTTAGGACCAATAGGGAGCTAGAGGGGGGGGTGATTAGCTCCAATCGCTTCTTGATGATGATTTACAACGAAAACTTTGAAGCGCAATGCTAACACCTCTATTTACTTGGTCTCAACCTCCTTGAGGTGACTAATCTAAGGGTCTGACTCTCATGATCTCATTCACTATGAAATCACTCCTTCTCGGAAACAATTCGAAGGCGGAGAAGCCTCGTACAAGATCACAACTAAGAAATACAACAAGAATACAAGAAGCAAAAATAAATACAATAAATACCTTGCCATTGATCTCTTATTGCTTGGAAAGTGCCTCTTGATCTTTGGAAAGTGCAACAACACTTCTCCTCTAAAGCTCAATAACTGGCATTTAGAACCATGCTTCAATCCTTCATGAAAACACTCTTTATCGCACTGACCTAGGGTTCTCAATCAATTAGGCTTAATCCTAATTGATTGTCATGTCAGATTCAACTATTTAAACCTGCATAACGACTCTTTTTTAAATACCCAATCAATTGGTGAGCTATACCAATCAATTGGTTAGCCTCTAATCGATTGCCCAATCCATTACGAGGCTCACTGTTCTCTCGAGATCTAGGCTGAAACAATTGTCCCAATCGATTCACAAACCTTCTGTTCACTCGACAAATAGCTTCCAATTGATTACCCCAATCGATTGCAAATGCCACAATCGATTAGCCAATCGATACCAGCACTTATTGTGCACTCGTGAAAAGATCCTAATCAATTACCCTAATCGATTAGGACATGCTGAATCAATTTGCCTAATCGATTCAGCACCCTACCGTGCACTCACGATTTTAACATCTCCCAATCGATTAAGAAATTCCCTAATCGATTGGTAAGACTTGAATTGATTACCCAATCGATTCAGGCTCCTTCTGTTCTCACGACAATAGATTCAATCGATTGCCCAATCAATTGACACAAGGTTTAATTGATTGCCTAATCGATTACCCAACCCTAACTCACTAGATTTGTTGGGACTTTCCGTTGCCTAACTTCTGGTCAACCTTGACCTGTCAGGGCTTCTTCACCAAGTGTCTGGTCAATCTTTGACCCACTTAGACTTTCTGTCTCATGCCAAGTGTTCAGCTCCCAACTGACCCAACTTAGACTTGACCTAGTTCCCAACTAGGTTTGTCTAGTCTCACTAGGACTTCTATCACGTGCCAAGTGTTCAGCTCCCAGCTGACCCACTTTAGATTTGATCTAGCTCCCAATATGGTTTGCCTAGTCCCACTAGGACTTCACTTATGCCAAGTCTTTAGCTCCCAACTAACACACCTTGGACTTAACCTAGTTCCTAACTAGGTTTTCCTAGTCCCACTAGGACTTCAGTCGTGCTAAGTGTTTAGCTCTCAGCTAACCCACCTTAGACTTAACCTAGTTTCCAACTAAATTTGCCTAGTCCCACTAGGACTTTACATTGTGCCAAGTGTTTAGCTCCCAGCTAACCCACCTTAGACTTTACCTAGTTCCCAATTAGGTTTGTCTGGTTCCCAACCAGGACTTCCTTTTACTTAGTCCCACTAGGACTTACAGTTGCCTAGTCCTACTAGGACTTTCACTGCCTAGTTCTCAACTAGGTCTTCCATTTGTCTAATCTCAGTTAGGACTTTTCATTTGCCTAATCTCCAGTTAGGACTTTCTTTTGCCTAGTCCCACTAGGACTTCAGTCATTTTCAAGTCTCTGGTCAACTCTTGACTTACTTGACTTAACTTAATATATTGATCAAACATCTAAACCCAAGCTCGAGTCATCCATAGCTTAGTCAACTTGGTCAAATCTTGACTTGGGGACAATTGCACCGATAACTTTTTCGATTTACCTTGGTGGTCGGTGAAAAAATTTCGTGGGCTTGGGCTGGTCACCCTTGGATTAGTTGGGCCAAAGGCTTGGATACCTGGTGGCAACTAAAAAAATGAATGCAATAAGGAGCTATTATTGGGGATTTTCTCCTTATTGGGTAGATGATCCCAGAATGTTGGCTGTCAGGATGTGCCTCCACGTGCACTTTCTCAATTTATCCTGGTGACAGATGGTAAATTTTTGTGGGACCAGACCGATCAACCAGGATTAGTCGGGTCAAAGGCTTGAATAACTGGTGCTAGTTAAAAAAAAATGCAATAAGGAGCGTCTCTTCGGAGACATATGATCAAATTTGAATGATGATAAATTCAAATTCGGACATGCATAAATCGTAGAGAAATGGTATACCTAAAAAGGAATGGAATAAGGAGCCCCGGGGCAATGGTGTACCTTTAAGTAGTTAACCAGACATTTAAGGGTCAAATCTTAACTGTGGTACATCGTAGGGATTTCCTCCAGTAGAACGACAATCTTAAAAATGATGGTCTCTTGGATGAGATTCCGCGAGTGCTTTCTAATCGGTTGGTTCAAAAAACTAGATACTTAGTTTTTTTTTAAAAAATGCAATAAGGAATATAATAGTGAGTTTATTTGTGAAATTTAATCAATTTAAATTCTATAATAGTTTTGATTAAAATGGTTAAATAACCTTTAAGGATCTTAACGTTAAAGATAAGAATATGCCCTCGGGGTTACGATATAGCAGAAGGGAAACAAGTTATTACAGCCTTTTGCGATTCGATCCCTAGCTACGATGCATTTGTTGTTAGGACCAAAGGAATTTAGATATCTTCACAATGGTATTATATTATCCACTTTGAACCTAAGTTCTCATGAATTTATTTTTGGGCTTCATCCAAAAGGCCTCATACCAATGGAGATATCTTTCCTTTATAAGCTCATAATCTTTTCAACATGTTTTCAATGTGGGACTTTATTTGCAACCTTGCAACCCCAACAACCCCCCTTCAAACGAAGGACCACAGGGCACTGTTAGGACCGGTAGAGCTAGAGGGGGTGAATAGCTGGCTTCGATTCTTCTTTTGCAACGAATATTTGAAGCTGAGCGCACCATAATGCTAACACCTTGATTTACTTGGACTCCACCTCCTTAAGGTGACTAATCTAAGGATCACACCAGCAGTCACAGATTTCACTATAAACTCTTCTTCTCGGAATAACACCGAAGGTGGAGAAACCTTTTACAACAGTGCTCTAAAAGTAGCAACAATGAGAAAAAGAAAAAGGAAAGATTACAAGTTTTGGCTTGGTTCTCCTTCTCTTGATTGCTTGAAGATCTTGAGGATAAGAGCTTAGAACTAAGATGAGCAGAAGAATGGAAATAGAACAGTAGTTTAGCTTTGTGCCTTAATCCCTTTTTAAACGCTTCAGAATCGAGTCATTTCTCTATTTTTTGATTACCACCAATTGATTGGGAAAACTCTCCAATCGATTACCTCTTGTCTGACTATCCGTTGAAGGGTCACTGACTCCAGATTGACGGTTGTAAATCTCAATTGATTATTGTTAATTACCAATCGATTGACTACCCTAATCGATCAGCCAATCGATTTGGGAGCCTTTTATTTTTGCGAAGAAAACATCCCAATCGATTGTATCAATCAATTTGAGAACTTTCTGTTCTTGCGATAAAATCTCCCAATCGATTCCACCAATCGATTGGCAGTGGCCCAATCAATCAGTGAATCAATTAGGGAACTTTTTGTTCTCGTGAAGGATACTTCCCAATCGATCAGCCAATCGATTACCATGGACAATTGATCCACTGATAGATTCGAGAATTTTCTATTCTTCGTGAAGAGGACCTCAATCGATCAGCCGATCGATCGGTAGTTTCCCAATCGATCCCGAAGCTTTATATGTGTTTGAATTTGACTACTAATCAATTGACACTTCGTGCCAATCGATTGATCTTTTGCTAAAACCTGACATCCGGGTTTTGGGTCTTAGCTCACAGTGAACCCAAAATAGAGTTTTCACCCTAAACACTTGAGCACACACACACACACACTCCCTTTTGATATTTTACTCGATCACAAATACATCATGCCAGATGAACCTCCTATTCTCTGGACTTTGTGCCTGGAGCTTCCTCATCTCTGGGTCTTCATGCTAAAAATATGGTCCCCGACCTTTCCCTAGATTTTGTGCCTGGAGCTTCCTCATCTCTGGGTCTTTGTGCCAAGAATCAGGTCCCCAACCTTCTTGGTCTTCCCTTGCCTTACATATGGTCTTCCGACCTGCATGAACTTCTTCTTGTCAAGAATCCGATCCTTGATCTTCTTGGACTTCTTTTATCCTGCATACTTGTAACTTAAGTTAGATCTAACGTATTAGCCTAAACTTAAATAACTGTCAATCATTGAAACTTCTAGAGTATGATTGCACTAACAATCTCCCCCTTTTGATATTTGACAATCTATTTAAGTTTAGACTAATTTTCAACATATCATAATAACAACAAGATGATATCAATATAACATGCATAAAGAAGTTTTCAAGATAATATAAATATATTAGCAAATTAGCAAGTCATCATGTCATATTGCAAACAAGCATGAACTTAAATCTTATATTGCTCCCCCTTTGCCAAATATCAAAATAAGTTTAGCATGGAAGGAAGAGAAAGCATAACAATGATAAGAGACTCCCCTTTAATCTATGCATGCTATACATAGATAGGGAACACCCCTTATAGATCACTCCTATGTTTCTCATGCGTAGATAATCAAAACGGGGTACTCCCCCATAATAACTGCAATAATAAAGTACACCTCTATATCATACAAAAATGAACCAATCAAACAGTGATGGAGCACTCCCCACCAAAGTATAAACACACAAGGATAACAAAGCATAACAATCAAGCATGAATAGTCAAAGACCCAAAATATCACATAAACTAAAAAGTATTCATATAACAAGTGTCTAAAATATGACAAATAGAAATACATCAGATCAAGGATGCTGAATATAGAACTCAATTAGGCTCGTAGTAGGATCAACTGGAGGAACATCATCAGGATCAGTAGCTGACAAATCAATAAGTCGAGGATCAGCAGCAGCCAGAGGAGGTGGCTGGGAAGGAGGATGACCCGACATTCATGAGCGCATCATATCATGCAATGAGGTAATGCTCGACTGCATCGTAAACTGCCTACGCTCAATACACTCATACTGGGTGCGCATCTTAGCTCTATGAAGATCACTCTCCAGGTGCAATTCCTCAAATCTGGTGTCCATAGCCTCCTCGAGCTCAAGTATCTGAGATTGAATATCTCATATCTGTCATACTGATCAAATGCATCATCAGCGACATCCTCCCCCTGAATAGCTGCAGTAGGATCTCTCGAAAAAATATCAGCAGGTGCCTGTCCCCCATCTCACTCTTTCAGTCTCGACCCCTCACCTAACCGACAACTATCGATCCATCGCACACCAAAGTCACCAGGCTCCATGCCGGCCAAGGAAAAAGATCGAGCTGAGACTCTAGAGTACTTGACCATCATCGGTTGCAACCTGGCACGTGAAACGTCGACCCCCAAGGATGCCAACCACTCCGTGATAAGATGACCAAAAGGCATATGAATCA
>JBBUKS010000044.1:3133261-3148241 GCA_038050645.1 Hedychium gardnerianum
AAGCGGTACCGGGAGGGTGTTTTTACCCCCACACGACCGTGTTTATCAACACACGCTCGTGCCCCCCCCCCCCCCTTCAGTAGAGCCAAAGGCAAGTTGTGTGCTATAGACACAACCATGCCCTCTATCGAGAAGGTTCTCAAGCTCAGGCCATGTCTTTAGACATGGACATGTCTCCCAGTTGTAGGAACTAAAGTCTAGGTCATGCCCAAAAAAGCACGGTCGTGCTTCCAAGGCAGTAACATCTTAGCTCCAAGCAATGCCTCCCAGGCACGGATGTGTCCTTTCTAGGCAAACTTCAAACACGGGAGTGTTTAATAAACATGATCATGTCTAAGAGGCAAAAATAACTCAACCACAGGTCGTGTTTTTTTAAACACGACCATGTGGCAACCCTAGGGTTTTAAAACCCTTAAGACATGGTTGTGTAACCCCCACACATGACTGTGTCTGCCCCTTCCTCTCCTTCTTGTCTCTTTCTCTTCCCTCTCCTCCATTTCTTAAGCCCTCTTCCCCTTTTCTTTTTCTAATTTCTTCTCCCACCCAACAAGCCCTCACCCTTCTCTTCTACAAAGAGAGTCTCTTCCTTCTTCTTCCCCAAACATTTTTCATCTCTTCTCAAGACTCTCTCCCAAGATGTTGAAATACTTTAGAAGAAGATCGGGCTTACATAAAGAAGGTTCACCCAACAATAAAGGGAAAGAAAAGTTTCCTTTCAAGAAAGAAGAAAGGGCACACTTCAAGGGTATGAATAACAACATTGGTATTATTTTTGAAAATGATGGGGAAAAAATTTGTTTCAACTCTTTGATGAATCGCCCTATTTCTTGCACTAAATATGTGGATTATGATACTTTGGATGCTTTAGAGTTTACAAATGATGTTGAATGGTTATTTGGTAGGGTTGGAAGGAATGGTATCATGAAGATGAATTATCCAACATATCCTAGAAACATTTTACAAATTTTAAGTTCCATCAATTTTTGATATGATAACCAAGAGTTAGAAATAATTTCATTTCGATTGTTTAACGATAACTATGTTTGGACTCTTGATAACTTCAATGCATGTTTTTACTTGCCATATGAGAAAACATAATTAACTTCAAAGAAATTTAAAAGCTCAGAGATATGGGATGCACTTGGGGGTAATGGAAGTCATTTTATACCAGCTATCTCTAGGGCTACATGCATTGTAAACCCAAGTTTTCATTACATTCACTTAGCAATGAGACATAATTTTTGGCTAAAGAGAAAATGAAGTTACTATGAGTAATTGTGAGCTATTGAGTTTATGGCCTATGATTAAAGAAATTAATGTTGAAACATGACTTCTCTTTGTAAAACACCTAGTTAGACTAGAAAAGTCTTCTTTCACTTGTCCGATCATCTTGGGAGGGTTGCTCACTGTATAGCGATTGTCTTAGGTTGTGACTTAGATGGATTGAAAATGGTGGAAAATATCCCTAGATTAGACATTGAATTTTGTTTGGCTATATGAATGATAAAAGGGATGAAAATGGATACAATCTTATATTTAAAGATAGATTCCCTTTAGCTTTGCCAAACAATGACTTGACCACCACAAGAATCAAAGAAAATTGGTTAATATTAAATGCCTATAAACAACCTTTGCTTATAGAATCCTCCATTCACATGCGTTCAAGTAGCCACCCTCTTTCAAGGTTTAAATTTTCCGCATTTTAACCTATTTTAAATACCCTTCATCATGACATGACTATCCATAAAAATCTGCTAAAGCAACATCATTTGATGTCAGATGAACAATTTCAATATATGCGAGAACTTTCAAGAGAGAGGAAGAGTTGTTTCGAAAGATCATTGATTTCATGGAAGTGCAAAAGAATGATTGGAAGAAATAAGAGAAATTTTGGGCTATAATAAGACAAACTCATGTAGAAATTGCCTCTATGTACAATTATCACAAAAACCTAAAAAATAAGGGTTGGATACATATTCTAAATGGATTTGAAGGATTCCTCGATTTTCCCCCAGCTCCAACATATTGATTTCATTGGGATAATGAAATGTCCAAGTTTGGGGGAAAGTTGTACATATGTACATAGTTTTATTTTTGCATTTGCTTAAGTTAGATTAGTTTTATCTCTGCATTCATTTTAGTTTTGTTGCATGTCGATTGCACCATCATCACGTTTTAGCATGACTTGTCTTCTTGCATAAATGCTAGCATGCTCTTATATAGATTTTCATGTATTGTAATGTATGTGTGTTATGTAACCACAAGTGCACGGTAATGTCATTAGTAATATAAAAGATTATCATATCCACAGGGACTGTTGATTAAGCACTAGTGATTTCACAAAGTAAGTTATCTAGATGGTGGAAAGTTGGTTGTACACAAGAGAGCTAAGAGAGAGTGTGAGGAAGAGAGATAGCAAGAGAGAGAGGGGGAGAGAGAGAAATTAGTGTGAGAGAGAGAAAAAGTGTGAGAGAGAAGGAAGTTGGTTTGGGAAGAACGGTTTTAGGGTTTTGGTTTCATAATGATGCTAGTTAATGTCCCTAATGCATAGTCATCTCCTTATTCTCCATCCTTACATTCTTGTAGGGACTCTAATTAGATTTCAAAATTGAATACCATTAGAATGCCCCAAGAAGGAATAGCCTCTATGTCAAGGTTTTTTTACTCTAGGAAGTGGGTAAATATCGATACCCTTTGTCACTAAGGGTATGTATGTCCGGTTGAATGGGTGTCCTCTGTCACTAAGGATCCCTTGGATATCTATCCTAGTAGCAACCTCAACATAGAGGCAAATCCCTTACATCTACATGCATCATTCACATACACATTTCGTCAAACATGTACAATGCACAACACACATAGAGCAAGAAGTAAATATCTCATAGACATAAGGAAATTGACATATACATAGTTCATATATCAATCACACATCATAATTACTCCCTAACCCTATAAATGAGAGATCTACTCCATAGAGAAGGAAATACAATCAAGAGATAATAAATGAAGCATTCTTACAATCCAAAGAGTAGTAGAGATGAAGAAATACTTATCAATGTGTTGCTGGTCTTCTTGGATGAGTCTCCTTGCTCTGGAGGAGGGCGGATCATCGAGGAGGATGGAGATGAAAGATCTAGGGTTAGGGTGAGAACCCTTCCCCAAGGAGAAGGACGAAGTCCCAAACCCAAGATGGTTGAAGCAAGAGTTTGCTTGACCCTTTTATACTTGCCCAGGATTTCCAGATCTGCCTCTTTTGTTAGGCTTCAAAAAAACCCATTTTTTCACACCCTAAATCATTTAATCTCAGGTTATGCTCTGAATAAAAGTTGTAGATCTTGAGGTTATCTAAATTCTGGAAGTTGAATCAGCCAAAAACTCTAACTATGTGCAAAGTTATAGCTATTTTTCCTTTGGTCCATAGGTTGTCTAGAATTCGACATGACCTCTGTTTTCCAGCTCACACGACCGTGTCTTGGAAGATACAACCTAGTCTTGAGGCTGAGTAGAGTGGAGGCAAAGCCATGCTTGTGAGGCATGGCCTAGGTTTAAGGATGCACTGCAAGCTAGACACGGTCGTGTCTGGGACACACGGCCGTGTTTGAAGTTTTCCCAGGATTAACATATGGTCGTGTCTTGGAGACACGGCCATGTCTGGGAGACACATCCATGCTCTGAACTTTTACTGTAAGTGAGGCACGGACAGGGTTTTCTCCTAGCTGCTCTACTTTATGCTATGCTCTTTATTCGAGCTCCGTTTTGTTCCAAAATGCATCCTATCAATGAAAACAACAAAAGAGCAGATCTCTGAATGAAGAGAGTAGAAGTATGCCATAATAATGAAATATGATACAATACATGTAAATTATGCTCATGAAATATAAGTAGATATGCGTCAAACAATGCAAAAAAGTATATATAATCTACGCACATCAGGGGGGGAGAGAACAGAAGAAAAAATGGGTTGGTTACATTTTGAGAATTTGAAAATGTTTTAAATTTAAATGTTTCTAAAAAATTATAACCTCCAAAATGATTAAGGGGGAGTTAATGTATGATCACACTAATATTTATTTAGCATATATTGAATATACAACTCTTGTTTATTCTTAATTATTTTTCTAACTTTAACTTAGTTTTCATACTATCAAAAAGGGAAAGATTATTGGTACTAGAAGAACAATATTTATTTACCCAAGATTTGATGTATGGCTAAGGTTAAAGTTAAGTTTGGTGAAATCTAATGATTTGGTGTCAATTGTGCAGGTGCATGGAACTTGACTAGTGAAAAGTCCTAGTGAGTGAAGCTAGATAGCTAAAATCTTAGTTGAAAACCAAGTAAGGAAATTCTTAGCTGGGTGCTAGGTGAATCAAGTCCAAGTGTGTAGCTAATTGCTTGATAAAACAAGTCCAAGTGTGTAGAATCAGTTGGGAGATGATTGCTTAATAAACAAGTCTAGGCAGAATCAGCTAGAAGCTGATTCCTTGGCCACCCAAAATAGATAGGTTGAGTTAAGTAAAGTGCGAGTAACTTTAAATCTTATATCATACTCATTACGTGTAACAACTGCAGGGAAGTTATTTGATAGTTCTGGACAATCGAAGAGAGTTCGGGGCAACTAACTGGTGATAAACATTGATGAGTGAAGTCGAAGGGTCTAGACATCCATAGCTGGGTCGAGGTGACCAAGGGTGTACAAGCGACCTGGCAGACTTCTAGGTGACCAGGAAGTGGAGGTTATCGACAACCCGAGTGAGTCGGGTCAAGATCAGATTTAACCCCTCTATAGGCAATCAGGGATCGCACAATCGATCGGGTATCGTTGTTACTATTATCTACCAGATAGAAGTTGTGGTCATGTCAGCTTGAAGACAGGCGACCAGGTAGCCCCTAATCTACCGGGAAGATACTATATAAGGGCTTCAAGGTAGAGCTTGAAGAATCAATCCATTCCATCTCACTCAGTCTTTTTGTTCTCATACTCTAATTCTTTCTCGTTACTTATGCTGCGACACATTGTAACGCATGCTTCATTTTCAATCGGCAACACCTAGAGTAACATTTTTATTTCTATTTATGTTACCTTACTTATTTAACTGCGCTTAATTTTTAGATTTTTTTCCATAAGGTTTCTCCACGTAGGAGAAATTTGAAATAAGAATCACATTTTCAAACTATGGTGCATGTCTACATTATTATTTTGGTTGGTTAATTACTTGCATGCTTAATCATAGTTAAATTCTATGTATTCTTACATTGGTCTAGCTATAATTGTCAGAATAAATTCATAAGTTATATTTATTTCCGCTATACACTTTGATTGATTCAACTGCTTAAGTTATTTTGCTTAAATATCTGCTCGTAATATTCGTCAAGTTTGATACTACAATCGGATGAATGCAAATTGTTATAGAACTCAAACACTAACCCCTCATTTATGTCTCGTTCACAAAATACAATTGACTCCAACTTGAAATATTGAATGATTCGAATGACATCTAAATAATTATTATAGAAGAATTGTTGGTCAATCGACTCGGTCGGAATAAGTTTGAATTTATGTTTGTTTAATGCTTGTTGGAGAAAAGCATTCAGAAAGCGAGAATTAGTCGACAGTTGAGGTCAAGATGAACCCTCACTAGACTCAATTTGTTTTTGCTTCTTTCTAAGGGTAATGAATGATAATGCATCAATAATGCATGAATAACAAAATGTATGATGCATGAATGGAATGAAAAAAAATGATTAGCAAATATGACAGGGAAAAGTAAGAAAACAAAGGAGATTAGGGTTTAATGCATTACTTTGGTGCCATCTGACGTCCAATGATTGGAGAATGCTCTTGAAGAGAAGGTTGGGTTGTCACGTGTTCGCCAGGGAAGGAGTTGTTGCCGAAGACACACCTTCACCAAAACCCTAGCTCTGCGGACAAGTTGAGTAAGCAACAACTGATAAATAGGAAAGGAGAATGGCTAGAACCCTAAAGGAACTACTAGTCTAGGGCTTACTAGGGTGAAAATGACCAGAGAGGACGTCGGAGAAGAAAGGGCACCACAGACAACGACAGCTACAAAGTTGAGTCGGGAATTTTAAATTGACTAGTTAGGGCACGGGATATAAAATCACACTTATCAATTGATTGGTAAGTCTCACCAATCGATTGGTGTGGCTTAATAGATCCTCGTAATCAATTCAACATGGTTTCGTGCATGGGGAAATTCACAACCAATCGATTAGACTAATCAATTGGTATAGCCTAATTGATCATCTTGATCGATTCAGCGAGGTTCTATGCTCGCGAAAATACAACACTAATTGATTGGTATACTCTAATCGATCAACGCAATCAATTTGGTGTGGTTCTGTGCTCGTGAAACCCATCACCAATCGATTGGTAGACCATTCGATTGGCACAACCTAAGAAACTTGACCCCCAACAAATAAATTGCCTAATCGCTTTGGAGTCATTCTATGATAAACCACAAAATCACCAATTGATTGCCCCGATCGATTTGTAAGGCTCAATCAAACTGCGCGATCGATTCAGCGCAGTTTTATGGCTGAAACAAAATTATCAATCGATTGGTAACTATCACCAATCGATTGGTATTGCTGATAGCACCTGATAAACTCAGTTTTTGTCCCATTTTCGTGTCATCTTTCATGATTAACAATTTCATACATGTGTATGAGATGTAGTTAAGATTAATAGATGCATTTAAGTATGTTTGGATGGTTGATTTCGTCGAAATGTTCAATTATGATCTTCGGACCAAATACACATTAATTATGTATTATTCTTCTCCATGATTGGTCAAGTCAATTATTCATAAAAGATTTCAGCTTTCTTGCTCAAAGTAATGCATTATAACCACGAAGGTTGTTCCTAGTATCACTCCCATCTAGATATATCAAAAACACAATCAAGGTAAATCTTATGTTCTTGTGAGATGCACTTGAAGGTAAAGTGAATTTTAATGAGTTTCATTCTTGAAGTGATCATGAAAAATTGTTTGTTCATTCAATAAAACACATTCTCAATTCCCTTCATAAATAACTGAATTCAACTTTGGGAGTGGTTTAGTAAAAATATCGCTAAGTTTGATTTTGACTCAACATAATTAAGTACAATATCACCTCTAGCCATATGACCTCGAATAAAATGATGTTTCACTTCAATATGCTTTGTTCTTGAATGATGAACTAGGTTTTTGGTTAAGTTTATGGTACTCACATTATCACAAAGGACTTGTATATTTTTGTAAATGAGTTTATAGTCCTTTAGAGTGTGAGTCATCCATAACAATTATGACACACACTCTCTCATAGAAATATATTCAGCTTCGATTATGGAGAGTGCTACACAATGTTGATTGTGACTTGTCCAACTAACTGAAGAGGATCCAAGAAATTGACATCCTCCACTAGTGCTCTTTCGATCCAATTTGCATCTGGCATAATCGAAATCAAAGTATACCACAAGATCAAAAGTTTCAATTTTAGGATACCATAACCATATATTTTGAGTTCCCTTTAGGTATTGAAGGATTCGTTTGATGACACATAAGTGTGACTGATGTAGGAGCATCCAGTAGTACAACCAATTTATGTTCTCCGATACACCTATTTTTCCTTTCGAGTTGTGATGAGAAGAAAACGAGGTTATCAGCCTCCCTTTTGGGGTGATCGAGACTACCAACAAGGAAGATGACCAATCCGTGGACTCCTGACGCGGTTGTGCTCTATTTGGAGTCTGGACGAGAAGAATCGAATTGCTAATAGTCGCCAAAACTCTAGAATTGGTTTTTAACTTTTTCTTTTATTTGTTTTAAATTTTTAGGATTAGTTTTCTTTTCTAAAAGTTAATTTAGATTTTATCTTTTTTTTTAGAATTAGTTTTCTTTTCTAAAACTTAGTTTAGATTTTATTTTTTTAGGATTAATTTTCTTTTACTTTTTTTTCTATTACGATTTTTTCTTATTTCTTAGGCTATTTAAACAAGGATTAGTGTTCTTATAAAAATATGTTGAATTTGTTTTTGATTTGAATAAAATTTATTTTCGTTTAAATCTAGAGGCAATTCCTCTTTGTTGGCAAATCCCCTTCTTCTTACACTTTCTCTGCAACCTCTTTTCAAATGTCGTATCCGGAGTTTTCTCCCCTGTGCCATGTCTTCTTTCCCAAGGATGATACCTCATTTCAAACTTTGTCCTTTCAAATACTCTTTGAAACTTAGGTTGGTAAATAAATTGAGCCGAGTTAAATTTTGTGGTGTTCAAGTCATTTAAAAAGGTAATCAAATCAAGCCAAGCTGAGCAAAAAACAATGAACCAAGCTTTTGAAATAATTGTTCGAGCTTGGTTTGATTTCTTTTTTATAAGTTTGAGCTTGATTCGTTTAGATGTTATCGAATTCTCAATTCAAGTTTGTTTGATTGTCTGAAACTTTTACATTTTAGGTTTTTAATTGGTTATTGAGCTTGATAATATAATTTTTTCATTCATTTTGATTTTTTTTGTTTATTTAACATATTGATAAGAGTTTTATTGATGAACATGATTCACAAATATTTACTAGAAAAAAAAATAGTGATTTAGGGACAAATTTTGCAATGAAAATTTTTTCATCTCAAATAGGTCATCGCAAAAATTTGCGGCGAAAAATCTATTTTCGTCGCAAAAATCAACGACAAAAGCAGCTTTTCATTGCTGATTTGCAACGAAAAGCTGCTTTCGTCGCTACTTTGCAACGAAAATAGATTCGTTGGAAATTATCTGATTTTTAATTTGCAACGAAAAATTATTCGTCGCAAATTTCGCTGCTAAATTTGCGACGAATATATTTTCGTCACAAATTTCGTTGCTAAAGTTGTGATTTTCGTCGCAAATTATGTCACTGAATTACGATAAATTTGCAATGAAAATGAATTCGTCGCAAATTTTGTCGTAAATCTCAATTGTTTTCACCATATACAATTTATAAATCCAATCCACCGTATATACATATATTATATATACCACAAACAATCACAATCTAATAATTCTTCACATCACAAACATCATAACAAAAAACAACAACAATAACAATCTAACAATTCCATCAAACATCACAAATAATAATATCACAAACATCATATATAACAAAAATCAAACAAGTTCAAATAGTTTGAAACATAACAATTCTAAAGACAAAATCAAACGTCACAAACATCTAGTAGTACAAAGACAAATCCAATACATATCCCATAACATTGTTCAAACACTATCTCTTCTTCTTCTTCTTTAATTCCTCTTCCTCTTCACTTCTTTTCCTGCATAAGATCAAAACAAAAAGTAAGATAATTAATATGAAAATATAGAGACGTCCAGTAATAAACTAACATAAAACTAATATCAATACTTACCTCTTCCAACATAAATTTTTATTTATCACCAACTTCCTTAACGACCCTGTTTGAAATAAGTTAATACCAATAAAAAATTCACAAATTTAATCAAATAACAAATGAACTAAAAACACTAAACATGCGAAAAATAATATTCATACATAACAATTTCAATCACAATCATTACCACCACCATCATCGTCGTCGTCACCATCATCGCCATCACGAGGAGGAATCTGACTTCGACCAGAGGCTAACTACAGATGTTGCATGATGAAATTTTGTTGTTGGCACAAATCGCTAATTTCCTGATTCCTTTATCTCATTGCATCATCCCTTTGTCTCATTTCTTCATCCCTTTGTAATAGTAACCTTTTAAAATTAGTAACCTCTTCAGTCAATTGATTTATTTTAGCTCTTACTGCTGGTGGGATAGAAGAAGATGAACCAGCAACTCTATGAGTTCTGCTCAAAGAACTCATTCTAATTATTCTTCCCTCTTTCGATCCATCACTCGCGTCAAGCCATAAACTCATAGTATTACCAACGGATGACTCAGATCCGTGATTATCACTTGCACTCAAACTTCTTTGAGCTAGGTCATCATATATATCCTGTATTGTTATTAGAAATCAAGTGATTGATTAGAAATCACATAATCTAGTAAGTGATGAAAATAAATTTCAGAGAGACTAACTTAATAAATTCATGTTACTATACATTATTATGGTATAATTGAAAGTTCTACAATCCTTAATTGCTTTCGCTCTCTCTCTGCTCCATGATTTGTCTTTTTTTTTAAAAGTCTGCGTAAAAGTGTCTATGAATAAAGGCTCAGTCCCCATTTCCTTCGCCTAAAAAAATATTGTTAAAAATAATGAAATAGTCTAAATTTGGTTCAAAAATTAGTGTTTGAAAAAATTACCATTCTTTGTTTATGTTCACCGATATTTATCGAGCCTCTCGCATATGTCGCAAACAATTCTCGAGAATTATAAGTCTGATTTATTCTATTATGTAGACTTCTTTGTCTGCTGTGATCAGATTCCCATGCACGCATAGTATTGGCCCAATTATCCTCAGTGATACAATTTGGCTTTTTCTTCTTTGGTCTTAACATGATTTAGTGTATGTCTGATGTGATCGCCGTATTTTTCTCTAAAAATTCGACGTATTTCCAACTCTTCAATATTGTCCCAAGTGAGTGTCCGCTGTAATGAAAAAAAAGAAATTGATTAGATTCACTTTAAATTTATATATAAAATCATAATCTTTAGCTTACCTTAAATTCGCTCTACCATAGCTCTATTTTTGCATCAGGAGGGCTAGTAAAAGGCATCAAATCTCCTCTCCAATAGTTATTCACTATTCTAAATCAGCGACGAATCGATAATTCGTCGCTGATTTGCGATGAATTTAGGGATGAAAATTTCGGTTGGTAAGTGTGCGATGAATTTAGGGATGAAAATTTTGGTTGGTAAGTGTGCGATGAATTTTGTTTTTATTACTAATTTCGTTGCTGTTTGGTGACGAATATGTTTTCATCACTAATCTCGTTGCAAATTTGCGACGAAAGTATTTCATCGCTAATTTTCGTCCCTAAATCGTTGTTTTTTTTTGCAATGATTGTTCATGAATGTTGTTCACGAAAGCTGTTTACGAACGTTGTTCATAAATATTAATGAGTTGAATACATATATATTTAAATTTATTTATTTAGTTTAACGAGTAATATAAATTTATTTATTTAATTAATTTTATATGTATTGAACGAATATAAATAAATTTTTATTAAATTGGACATCAAATTTATTCCCGATTTATTTAAAACGCTATTGAAACTTCAACCCTCGAGCTAGCTAGCGCAATTGTACGTTTAATCTTCAACGGTTCATTCAAACCAATCAAATACCAATTAATTACTGAGCCAGACAAAATGGCATGCAACAGTACGATTAATCTTTTATAATTATTACATGTACTATTTAATTAATTTTAAGGAGAAAATATAAATTTCTTCATTATAAAATTTGAACTTTGAATATCTTGCGTGAGAATATGTAATTTTTTCCCTCAGAAAAAATAGCTTAAATTTCTTTGTTGAACGCAATGAATAGAGGCTCAAATTTATTCTAATATAAATGGACCACAGAAAAATAATTTTGTTCTTTGAAAAATGGCTTTAGATGTTCTAATTTGAACGGATCAATAATTAATAGAAGAGGACAATGAATATATATATATATATTCAAAGAACAAAATTATTTTTCTGTGGTCCATTTAATTAACATAATTAGCTCGGCTCGTTCGTCAAGAAATCAAGTCATAAATAGTTTTTTATATATCATTTTAATTACCACCCCTATCGAAGCTTCAACCATCGAGCTAGCTGGCGCAATAGTACGTTTAATCTTCAACGGTTCATTCAAACCAATCAGATACCAATTAATTACTGAGCCAGACAAAATGGCATGCAACAGTACGATTAATCTTTTATAACTATGATTTGTACTATTTAATTAATTTTAAGGAGAATATATAGTTTTCTTCATTATAAAATTTGAACTTTGAATATCTTGCGTGAGAATATGTAACTTTTTCCCTCCGAAAAAATAGCTTAAATTTCTTTGTTGAACACAATGAATAAAAGCTCAAATTTACTCTAATATAAATGGACCGAAGAAAAATAATTTTGTTCTTTGAAAAATGGCTTTAAATGTTGTAATTTGCACGGATCAATAATTAATAGAAGAAGAACAATGAGTATATATATATATAAATATAACAAAAGTTATATAATATACATGTATAGATATATATTTCAGAAGATAATTTTCATACTTAAAAGTTGCACAAAGCAGTATAAAGTGATTCACATTCAAACTGATTTGGATCTAGTTTAACCAGCACTAGTACTCTTATACATATATTTAATTACATCGTAACCAACATAGTTTTTTTTTTTTTTTTTTCTTTTTCATTATAACAACATTTTCAATTTGTAAGATCGATATATATTCTATCATTTTAAATAAATTTGTGGAGTTAGATCGAAAGGTACGTGTTCACAGGCAGCTCCATTAATTCGGAGAAAGCTATATATATGCAACGCCGTGATTTATTAAAACGCTCGATTAATAATCATTTTTTTTATACATATGGCTTTTCATAAATAATATTATTAAGAATTCTGTTGGTACATGCATATCGTGGAAGAATGTTATCATGAATTCTCGATCGGAAATTTGTCCTTTCTTCTTCCTGCATGAATTAACTGACGTAAAGTGTAAGCCATAATTATTAACATCGGGAAAAAAAATAGTATTATTCTAACTAATTAAACGCATGCAATAGATCGAATGGAAGAAAAATATGCATGGAAAGTTGACTATTGTAAGAAATTAATTACAATTACTCAGGCCCGGGGTTATGATTCGAGATTTTAAACTTTGTTAAATTAGGATAAAAGGTAAGAGGATTCATATTAACTTATCTAAAATTAATTATTATTTTAAATTTTATATATTTTTTTTAAAAAAATATTTACATCATATTCTTTATCAATTCTCTAAATTTTATATTTTCTATAGTATTTCTCTATTAATAGAGAATAAAATTTTCTATCCTAAAAACAAATAATATTTTTTATGCATGCACTATAATCTCTCTTTTTTTAAACTCTCTATTATTATAAATATAATAATAAAAAATAGAAGAGAGAATAACAAATAAAAAAATAATAAAAATTGAGAAATTGATAGGGTGAAAATAATTTTTTTTAAGATAACGTGGTATGTAGTGAAAAAAGATTTTTTTAAGAGTTCTAAATTTTAAGGATATTTTTGATAATTTAAATTTTTTAAGTCACGTTTTCAAAAAAATGTCGTGTAGCTTTTTTTTTAATTTAATTTTTTGAACTAATTTTATTTTTAACTCGTGTAGTTGTTTTTCACGTTAAAAAAAAGCTACAAGAATTAAAAATAAAATTGGTTCAAAGAATTAAATTGAAAAAAAAAAGCTACACTAGATTTTTAGGTCCTTTATGCCGCACGACACCCCGTCCAATCTACCCCATACATCCAAACATGATTCCGCCGTACGACGCTTGCAGCAAACGATGTTGACATCGTTGCCAGCCTTCCCCTTTGCCTCTCCCCTTCTTCCTCTCCTTCCTAGGCACACTTGCTAGTCATTGACCTATCCAAGCAACCGCATGTCGCGTCCTTGCTGTCGTCGGCCGACATTTTGTTTCACCTGCCGCGAGCAACCAACAGCGCAGCTTTGTCGCTACTGTCGCCAAGGACTGACGAAGTTTTCACAATCTACCCGACACGAGCCGATAGTGTGATTAGGCATCTAGTCGATTCGTTAGCATGGAAGGCATTTGATGAATGACACTATGAATTTACATCTGATCCTAGAAACGTGTGGTTGAGTCCTGCTACCGATGAGTTTAATCCATTTAAAAAATCAAAGCACTTCATATAGTACTTGGCCGATTGTCTTGATGTTTTACTATTTGCCATCTTGGGAATCCATGAAATCTCATTCGATTATTTTATCCACCCTAATTCCAGGTCCAAAAGCGTTTGGAAATGATATTGATGTGTACTTACAACCCTTATTGACTAAACTAAAAGATTTGTGGGAAAATGATATTCCGACATATGATGCTTGCAACAAAGAAATGTTTCAACTACGAGCTGTGTTGTTTTGGACGGTCAGTGATTTTCCTGGTTTGGGATGTTTATCTTGATGAAACACATGCCAAGAATTCATGTCCAACATGTGCTGATAAGACAGATCCATTGTATTTGAAGCATGGCAGGAAATGATCGTTTAGAGGGCATCGTCGCTTCTTACATTTAGATGCAAAAATTAGAATGATGGCGAGTTATGTCAAGCCAGAGCAACATGAATTAGATTTAAAGCCATTGTTTGGGACCGAAGTTCTTTCAATGACTCTAAACAAGAATGTGATGTATGGTAAGAGCATTGCATCTAAACCAGCTATACGAGTAAAAATAAGGTCAATTGGACAAATGTGGAGAAATGAATTATATTTTTGGACCTACCATACCAGGAGTATAGTTTGATCAAACATAATTTAGATCCTATGCATGTTGCGAAAAATGTCTGCGATGAAAGTATTTTGTCGCTAATTTTCGTTCCTAAATCGTTGTTTTTTTTGTAGTGATTGTTTATGAATGTTGTTCACGAATATTATTCACGAATGCTATTCACAAAAGCTGTTCACGAACGTTGTTCATGAATATTAATGAGCTGAATACTTATATGTTCAAATTTGTTTGTTTAGTTTAACGAGTAATATAAATTTATTTATTTAATTAATTTTATATGTATTGAATGAATATAAATAAATTTTTATTAAATTGGACATCAAATTTATTCCCGATTTATTTAAAACGCTATTGAAATTTCAACCCTCGAGCTAGCTAGCGCAATAGTACGTTTAATCTTCAACGGTTCATTCAAACCCGATCAGATACCAATTTATTTCTGAGCCAGACAAAATGGCATGCAACAGTACGATTAATCTTTTATAATTATTACATGTACTATTTAATTAATTTTAA
>JBBUKS010000044.1:3148341-3159144 GCA_038050645.1 Hedychium gardnerianum
GGTAATAAATAATTCCTAACATATCATCCATAGTAGCTATTTCTTTTATTTTTAAATTTATTTTTCGCCCCAAGCTATGGGGCACGAAAAGGTGTCAAGTTATCACTCCATTCCTAGTTCGATCACAGTTATGATGTATTTATAAAAAAAAATTCTCTAAATGAGGAGGTACAATTATATGATGTTGAGTTTTTAACTGTCCGTTATAAATATTTTTTAATTTATTCTGATAATTAATATTTTTTTTATAAAATCAAATTTATCATCAATTTGATATTTTCTGATTAATTTTTTTTATATAAGAGAAGACAATATTAATACCACAATAAATCTTTCATAGCGCGACTCTTTTGATGTGTGATTTTCTCCTTTCGAAGCGTCATTTTCTTCGTTGGAGACTAGTTCACATAAATTTCTCATTACATTACCCTCTTGGAATAACATTTTCCACGTTTGAGGTCGGATTCCTCATTTACCTTGGGCATCGCAAATTAATCTGTCTCAATTATTAAATCAATTTTTTTAAACGCCGGGAATACATTCAGTGCCTCAATTAATTAATATCAGATTTTTTTATGTTTATTTTTGTTAGTTCGATTAAAGGATTTTATTTTTAAGATTTAAAAATTAAATTATAATATTTAAATTTTAAAAAATTTAAAACTAATTTTTTAAAAAATATTTACGGGATATAATATTTAGAATTTAAAATTTTAAAAAATTATAATTAAAAAAAGAAGTAACATTCAATTAATTCCAAGTGCCTCTAAAATCTATTACATATATTTAATCATATAAGATATCAAATATATATATATATATATATATATATATATTATTGCATAACAACTGGGTACACCATCGAACATATCATTTTTTACCTAAGTGAACCAATCAATCATTGATGCAACATATGCGAGGGAAGAAGTTACAAGAGTTCAAGGATCAAAACTTATGGAGGTCATCAGGTTGTTGACCCATCAACATCAAATACCGAAGCGATGATGAACAAATGAGGAAATAAGCGACATGTGTACCTTGCTTGATGGGGAAAAAAAAATGCAACATCAAAGTTGTTTGACGTGGAGAAAAATAATGCTTCTCCGATTGCTAGCTGATTCCTCTTGTAATATTTAACATTTTTTTTTTCTGATTCGGAGAAATGAGATTGCAGATCATGCCTTATAATTTAATATTTTTTTAACGAAACTCAAACGCTAATAATTTATTTATTTTTTTAAAAAAAAACAATGGTCAATTGTCGGCACTTTAGCTACGTCACTGGATACATTACTGGTGATTACGTAAATGTTAGCTACAGTGAAGCGAATCGATCGATCCCTCCGCTCACGGAGGATCTACTCAACAGACACTGGACAAAGGAAATGAAATTAATATGAAAGGCTTTTATACCGAGAATTAGATTTGGATTAAGATCAACTGCTTCCAGATCTAACAATAAATTGGAATTTAGAACTTCAAGCAGTAGTACAGTTGGAAGGTAGCAGGACAGGCAGTTTCGTCGCAGGAGAGAATACTTCTTTGATGCTCTGGCGGCCCCTGCGACGGTGGAGGAGCCTAACTACCTTTTCCATTACCTTTTCCTTCTTCTTCTTCATAGAATCCACCGTCTTCGGAGTCGTATCCATGAAGCTAGGTTGCTTTCTCTGCGAACTCGACGATTTCCGACCGCTGATCCTCCCCGGTACGCTGCTCACGTTAAGCGACCTTCTCGGCATCGCTATGGCAAGCTTCATGTTATGCGACGACCGGGTCACGTAATCTTCCTCCACCGGCACCTGCTTACTGTTACAATCCAAGGCGCTGATCTTTTTTGGCTTTGTCGTCCCTCTCTTCTGATCCACCGTCACAATCGCCCACCTCTCCTTGACCTCGTCCTCCGCTTTCGCTCTCTTCTTCTCCTCCTCCTTTGCCTTCGCTTCGAGCACCTCCTTCCATGCCAGCGCCGCGGCCACCTTCTTCTCCGCGACCTCTTGCGCCGCCTTGCCCTGCTTGGTCAAGTAGTAGTACTCAAATTTGGAGATGGTTATAGTGTTGCTCCACAGAGCCGAAATCGCCCTCTCCGTCATGGTGCTCTCCGTGACTGCTTGCAACTCCTCCAGCGCCATGGTTTCTGAAGCCGTCACACGCTTGAGCTCCTCCATTGCCTCACCGAACCTTTCCTCCACTGACGCAGTCCTCGACCTGGTCTTCTTGGTTTGAACTCTTACTGCTTTTGTCTCTTCGCGCACCAGCTCTGTTTCTCTCTTCGCCGCTTCTATATCGGAGTGCAGCTGGCGGAGTGCGGCCGAAAGGGAGGAGACGATGGCATCGGCTCTCCTCTCGGCCTTCGATGCAGATTCCATCTTGGACATGGCTTTGTGTAGCTTGGTGTCGAGAATCTCTAGTCTTGATTCAGATTCCTTGACTGACCTGTTGCATTTTTCCTTTTCCTCAGCAATTTGCATCATATCTTTCCTCGCCACGTCCATCGCATCCATGATCCTGAATCCTTCTTCCTTATGGCCGGAAAGCTCTTCCTTTGCTGCTTCCAGTTCGGTTCTCGACGCCTGTAAACTAGACAGATCGACCAGTACCTCTTGCTCATCCTTCACATAACGAGTCTTTTCAGAGCTTTTCTCCATTGATCTAAGGAACTCCATCTCATGCTGCAAGGCATTGACATCTGAAGCAATTATCATTAGCTCTTTCTGCAGCTTCTTTGCCGCGCTAATCTCTTTCTGGAGTTGTACAATTCTGGACTTGGTTTTTTCCATTCTTTCACTGAAATTTGCAGCTTCTGTTTCATGGCTAGCTTTTATTTGTTCGATCTCTCTCTCAACCTCACTCCTATCTAAATCAATGAATTCTTTTTCTATGCTCGTTGCTTCTATCTCCCTTCTCAATCCTTCGCTGTAACCTGAATACGATTTGCACACGCTGTCTATTAGTTGAATCTGTATCTGTGCTCTCTCTCTTTGCACTGAAGTTGAAGCCATGTCAAGTTTGATACTGCAGATTTTCTGTTTGACACCAGCCACTTCTCTTAGAATTTGTTGGACATCATCAGTACCTGGAGGAGAAGTCAGCGAAAGCTCTCGTTTGCAAGCCATAGCTCTGTCCTTAGCTTCCTCGATTTGGAAAGCCAACTCTTTTGCTTTATCATTGGCTATGCATAGTTCAGATAGCAATTGAGCCGTTTCTCTTTCAGAAGCTTTCTTCCTGTCGATCAGCTTATTCAAAGTCATCTCATCAAGCATAAGGTCTACGCAGTGTGAAGGAAGATCCTAAAAAACAAAGAACAATCAGATGGTAACCAATAAAAACTAAAATTAAAAAAGATCATATATATGGAAAAAAGTACCATTTGGAATATTGGAGTTTGTTGGCTCTCCATGAATTTGCTCAATCTTTCAAGCAAGGATCAGAGTTAGTGAAAAGATGTACTGAGACAGAATGCTATGAAGTCAAGTTTGAAAAAACACTCGCAAGATACCTGATTCTTGAAATGTATGTAGCTTCAGTTACAAAAATAGGCATGCAAGGAGAAGATTTTTCTGGATTATATAGGCATTCTAGTGTATTCTTTCATGATTGAAATATCTTTTGTGAGGTGACACGTGGAAAATTAGAACCACAAGGTCTTATTTTGTCTGTCAACGTGTATCATCTGGTTTTTCACACGTTTCACAGAAGGGTCCACGATTGCAGACAGCAATATATTCATTGAAAGGTCTGTCTGAATGGAACCTTCCGGGATTTACCATTGCTACATTTTACCATGTTAACTAGTTTATTCCTTATGCTTATTAATTATTGTGTGTGATTGTACTCCGTATGTTAAATGACAATTTTTAAGTTATTTTTGGATTTTATTTCTTTCAATGGATATTTTACAAAAAAAAAATATTCCTAAAGAGCTTCCTTGAAATTTTTTAAATATTTTAATCAACCCATATTATCATTTGTCCATTGAAAATTTTATTAGCCATCAAGCCAATTTAATTCATTCGTCCAAATCTATTAGCTCACCTATTATTTTTTAATTTCTGTCTTGACTTCTTTAATATACAATTTAATAGAGAAATTAGGTTAATATTATGTTATTTCTTCTTTCATTAAATCTTAGAAGATTGTCTAGCATTTTAAAGACAAAAGATAGATTTAAACTTATATAATTTGTAAAATAGGCTAATAGTAATATTCCTTATAGCCCCCTAACTCTCACTGATATTTTTATTTTTCTATTTGAGTTTTTTTAGATCTATCTAACAGTTTTTACTAAAATTGCTATGACAATTTATCAAAGAACACATCCAATTTTACAAAATACTCAAAAGACACATTCTATTTTAATATTTACACAAGGGACCTAATTTTTAAAATGTTCCTCTGTCCTTTTCATGCCAAATCAAAGCGTTGAACGAGTGTTTGTTGCCCAAATAGTACCAAACTGAGGTAGGAAGCCGAAGCCTTCGTTGTTTTATCAAGCAGTTTTACCTATATGTAATTGATGGCCCTAAAGGTCTCTCATTCATGTCAAATTGATATTGTTAGACTACTAGTGGCGCCTTGAGTCCGTCCATATCTTTTTTTAACATTTTAACACCTTTAGGGTCATCCAACAATTTTCATCAATAGTGTTTGATGACCCTAAAGAGCTTATATTTGTTCTAATTGCATTGGCGATTCTGAATTCATTGATATTTTCTTCTTCTAGATTTAGAGCTCTTGAAGACCATCAAACATTGTTGGCAAAAATGTTTAATGGCCCTTGCTAAAAGTGTTTAGTGACCCTAAAAGTCTCATATTTGTGTCAAATGAGTATCGTTATTCTTAGTTTTCTCTGGAGTTTATTTGCGTTCTTGTTTATAGATTTTAAGCCCTTTAGGACCATCAAATACTTTTGTCTAGTTTTGGTCAAAATTAATTGATAGTCTTAAAGAGTTAAGATATATTCTAAATTGACATTATCATACTCTTGGTAGTCCCAAGTTCATTCATATTCACTACAAGAAAATCCAAAATTAACGACCAAATTATCAACGAAATTATATTTTCATCGCTAACTTAGTGACTGAATATTATTTTCTATCTCAATCTCGATCGTTATTAATTAAAAAAATCATATTTAATCTATTTAAAAAAGTGACAGAAATAAATTTTCGTCAATAAATTAGCAACGAAATTAAATTTCCGTCGCTAATTTAGCAAATTTATGGTTTCCCGCCCCATTTTTTTCCCTATCTCACTGATCTCTCTCCTCTCTCTCTGATCGCTGGCGTCATCCTCTCCTGCACACAATCTCCTCTCTGGTACGTAGGTAACCCTCTTTCCTCTTCCCTCTCCTCTCCTCTTCCCGTCGGTTGCGAGGCTGGGCACGGTCTCGGGCAAGCGATAGTGACCAAGCTCGCGGCATTAGCACTGCTAGCCATGAACTTGGCCTGTCGCTGCCAGGGCAACCGTGAGCAAGCTAGCGACATCATCCCTCCTAGCTGTGAGCTTGGCCTACCGTAGCCAATCTCGTGACCCTCAGCAAGCCCTGCTGGCCGCAAGCTTGGCCGACCGCGGCCAACCTTGCGGCCTCAACAAGCCCAGTTGGCCACGAGCTTGGCCGACCTCAGCTTGACCACGAGCTTGGTCAGCCTCATCTTGGCCATGAGCTTGGTCGTGAGCTTGGCTGGTCGTGAGCTTGGCCACGAGCTTGGATGTAAGCTTGGCCGGTCGCGAGCTCGGCTGCGACCTCAGCTAGCCCTGGCTGCTAGCTTGGCTAGCCAAGAGCATGGTATTTGTTAGGTGAGGGTGAAATTCTGGAAATGATTGTTGTTTGTGCACACTTCTATTTGATTATTGACTTTATAATGTTGTTTGTGTAGACTTCTCTATTTGACGTTGTTTGTGTAGACTTTGACATTTTCTTTAGAGACGATCTAGCTTCTTTGTACACCGGTTTTAGGTATATCATGATTGGTTATTTATTGATGGTTATTTAATGATTTAATTAAGCTTAAGTTTAAACTATATGCATGCTTAATTTTACACATTTAATAATGTTGCCAATTTATTTCTCATTAGGTTATAATATATATGAATAAAGTTTGGATATATAATAGGTTGAAAAATGGATTTATCACTGAAGAATATTTTGATGGAGTTTAAGAGTTTGTGAACTTTGTTAAGCGTCATCCGGAGTGTATGAATGGTAACCAGTTACGTTGTCCGTATAATCATTACAAATGTAGAAATATAATTTTCCATGATAAGGATACCGTGCAATTACATCTAAGTAGAAATGGTTTTGTTTCAAATTACTACAATCGGTACTATCATGGTAAGCTTTATTTGTTTGAGTTAATTGGACCTTCTGTTGCTTTGTCATCTAGCCCTATTGCTTGAGAGGAATCATCAGCTAGTGATAATACAATGCAATCAATGATTTACGAAGCAATGAATGCAGTTGATCATTCGAATATAGATGAAATACCAACACTTGAAGTTTAGAAACTATATGACATATTAAAGGCTAGTGTGAGAAGATATTTCTTCTGGTCATTCTCAACTATCAGCTATTACAAGGCTATTGAACATCAAAGCAGAATATCATTTCTCATAACGATGTTATGATAACATTTGTCAATTGATGTTAGAGTTGCTCCCTGCTGATAACATAATGATTGATAGCTTCTATTGTCATGCCCCGAGGGTATACTTGTTCGCTAAATCGGACAATACCCAATAGTGACAAATCTGATACAATATGATATACAACCAACATTGTAAAGAGAAAGAAAGAAAACCAAGATGTATATATTTATATAGGTAAAAGTAAAGGATTTGCATGCATGCACAACTATAAAATTTCTTTAAAAATATAAAAGAGGGAAAATAACGAAATCGAAATAAATACCAAGTAACAATTACTAAAGAAAACCAAACTGAAAATAGAACTGTAATGACAAATCAAAAATGAATCATCTCAAAATAATATGGGACCGACAGCTAGGACCTCTGAGCGACACAACACATCCTCTACTTGCTAACCAGGAGGTTAAAGAAAAACAAGGGGGTAGTGAGTACACACTACTCAATGAATATAAGATATGTAATGCATGATACCACATATAAGGAGTCAAAAGGGAGCAGTCTTAGATAATGTTACTAACTAACATAAATAAGTGTACTAACATAATATCAACTAACAAAATAGAAATACCAACATAACCATCTACTAACCTAATCAACCAGGTATGACAACTAAATGAGTGTACACACTGTACATCCAAATCCTGCATTAAACAATCACATAACAAACATATAACAAGTATTGACTGCGCACAACAACATGCTATCATGAATGAGTCTCGTGGGTAGTCAGGGTATATACATAGCTATCTAACTACTAATTGCGGACAACAACAAGCTACCACAAATGAGTTTCGTGGGCAGTCAGGGTATACACATGACCATGTTTGCACGCAACAACATACTATCACGAATGGGTCACGTGGGTAAATAGGGCGATGTAGCTATCTAGTTATGGACTGTGGGCAACAATATGCTACCACGGATGGGTCCTGTGGGTAGTCTTAATGTATAGGCATACAAAACAAAAATAGCAAACAAGCCGTAATAATCACATCTAAGAGTAGAGCTCTACAAGCTACACTATGATTTGATTATACTAACATATAGGCACGAGCCTAAATAATCAACACGCTTCTGGTAAGATACTCGTTATCCTACACTACGATATATCTTATTAATGTATAGGCATGAGCCTAAATAATCGACACAGTTCTGGTAGGATACTCGATATCCTACATTACAGTACAATCTTACCAACGTATAAGCAAGGACCTAAATAACCAACACAATTCTGGTAGGATACTCGATATCCTACACTTCGGTACGGTCTTACCAACATATATGCACGAGCCTAAATAACTGACACAGGTATAGTAAGATACTCTATATCCTATACTACGATATGTCATCATTAATATATAGGCATGACTATAAATATCGAGCTAGTAACCTAGTTCAATATTTTATGTCTATGCTACGGTATAGTATCGCTAGAATAAAAGTACAAGCATAAATGACGATAAATAGCATGGATAGCAACGAGACTACATGAATATCAAATAGATTAAAAATAAGCTCAAGCAAATAAGTATCAAACTCAAGACGCAAATGTAGTAGAGTTAAGATAAACAAATAATGATACTTAATCAACATGAATAAAAAGGAAATCATGCACTAAGATCAAAGTAACTAAAGAAGTCAAAGCAAGAACTATCCACCTTTATTTGTAGAACGTCATAATACGTCCAAGGGTCTGCTTCGAGCTCAAATCCTACAAATATAGGATATGAAGCAACTAAGTACTAGAGTAATCCTAGTAATAAAGTCCAATCGATTTATCACCTTATTACTTAATTCCCAAGTTAATCCATTAATTAACATAAATCAACTAATCAAAGAAACTTCAATTATTCTTATTTATTGATCATCTTATTAAGTTATCAAATTAAGTATTAAACTAATTAATACCTTTATTAAATCGATTCATTATCTAGTTATACTCATTTAATTATCTAATCAAATGAACTTTGTTAATTATTTAATTACTAAATTTAATGGATTAATCTAGTTAAACACGTTACTTACAAAATATCGTTAGATTAAACAACAACTTATTTATTAAATCAATTAATCATTAATGAGTTTAGCAACCAACAAAATTTAATAACCAACTATTTAATTTACTTGTTTAATCATTAATGAACCAACTATACATTCCACCAATTACTAATTACTCAATCAATTAAATTAGCTTAATTAAATCACATTAATCTTCCCTACTTAATCAGCAATTAATTGATTAGACTAGTTTAATCAAATCATAATCTTGTTTAATCAAGCCTTACCTTAAACTTGTCGTTCTCTTCTTCGACGGTGACTTCTCAATAGCAGGTTGTTGGCAGTGGCATCGAGAAGGGAGGAGTCATGTTGGTGGTCAACGACGATTGCAATGGCGGAGGTTGATTAGCGACGATCGGAACAACGACGGTCGCTGACACACAACGGTACTCACCAATCGCTGGTGGCGCATCACTAGTTGGTGCGGCGAGGACCCCAGAAGACAACCTCAACTATCTTAGATGGTCTTTGTCGGCGATGGAGGCAACGATGGCGGTGGAAACTACTGCTAGTCGACGACAGGTAAATAACAGCTACTGTCACGCCCCGAGAGTATACTTATCTGTTGAAATACGGACAACACTCCCCTTGTAACAATCACATATTTTAGTTACACAACCACGCAGTTGATAATAAAATCGACACCACGCAAATATATTTACAACTAACAAATCAACATATAAGAAAACAAATCACAAGCAGATAAAACATAAGTGTGTGCTGACACGGCTTAACATCATAACAAAACATCCAAAACAAATACCAAATGGGAATCCAAAAAATCCCATAACACAATTTACTTATTATAACGTAAGTACAGAAAAACAAATGAAATTAAGAGTAAAGAAACATAAAATGCGGAAAAACCCTCCATGTGACATAGGACAGGCAGACAGGATCTCCCGGCGATAATATAGGTCATCTATCTGATATCTGAAAATAATAAACACAACACAAGCGTAGTGAGTCCAAATGACTCCGCGAGTATAAGAAAGATAGTGCATGATAAATATAATAGTAATGGATCAAGGTACATACAGTCTCATGGGAAGAACTCTACGATGTATATATGATCAAGTACTATACATATGATCAACTCTGCAGGTATATAACTCAAATCTCCAACTAACATAACAATAATACTAATCATTCTGACATAGTCCAATATTAGGTATAAAACCTAACTCCAACTTATGAGAGCTATCACAGACGTAGGTGAGTCACAAATGTATATACATACGTATATATCCCTCGAGTATACAATCATAACATGCAAGTGCAACAGATATCAAATGCATATGCAGCACACATCAAATGCATGGTTACTCCGACGTACCCCTCCAGCTACCATGACATCTGTGTGGTCGAGGGGGGCGGGACGATGACACTGATCGCACTCCAGCTACCACTACTCTGAGTGGCTGAGTGGTCATGATATAGGGTAGCTATCTAGCTATAACAAGAGGTCTCTGCCTTCACGATGCTCCAGCTATTACTATCCAAGTGGTTGAACGGCACGACAAGACAAACTGCTTCAGTCCAGCTACCATTACTCTAAGTGGCCGGGTTGACAGGAATATGACTGATGACTCTCTCGACCACAAGGAAGACAATTATCATCAGCATGTAGGTGGTATATAGTGCATAATGAAATGAGCATCACACACATGAGCAAGCATCACATACAGATATATATCATAACACAGTATAATAAACTCACATAAGACGGACTCCTATGAAACACATCATACATATGTGTAATGACCTACGATGCACACCATACACGTATGTACTAGACAACAATATATCCAATAATAAAATGACATAAACATCACATAAATTCAATTCCTATGAAATACACCATACACGTGTGTAATGACCTACGATGCATATCATACACGCATGCACCCAACTGTGATACATACCATACACGTGTATACCACTATCAATCATGGATAATCAAAATTCGAGACTACATGGATAATCAAAATAGACTAATTCTAAGATCAAACATGTAAGCGTCCAAAGTAAAAAATAACATAAATAGATTTAAGGTAATCCAAATTACCTATTAAATTTATAATACTCATGCACTAAGTA
>JBBUKS010000044.1:3168199-3180775 GCA_038050645.1 Hedychium gardnerianum
GAGGGACCTCGCCGGAACCCCTTCCGGCAGTCCAGCTGACCGTTAGCCTTTCTCTTTTGGTTCAGGGTTCACCGACGTCTTCCAGCATCTCTTGCAGTAACGACATCACCGGTGGTTCATCTCATTGACCTGCTTCTCCGACGGGAACATGATCCTTCAATAGTATAAGGCGTCTGGAGAATGTTGGATAATAATTCGCCGGAGATAATAAATTACATGTCGATCAATGTCCTATGGTACACTATAACTGATATTCGAACTGTGGATGCTGAGAAAGTCAAGACATCTTGACATATGAGATAAGTCTAGATTCAACAATTTAAATTCTCTAAATTATTATATCCGGCCTATTATTATCCAACATTCTCCAGACGCGTTATACTATTGAAGGATCAGTACTATCAACTAAAGATCCCAACTTGATCGTTTCATTGAGTCTAGCGATAGGATTTCTTGGCGAAAGCTCTAATAAGAGGAACAAATTAATAAACAAGCCGAAGATTTTGCTGAAATTTTATACGCAAATTAAATATTTCAGTTAGCAGTGTTAGCACTCGCACTACAAAACTTCTAGTCTTTAGCGACGAACTTATTTCATCACTAATTTGTCTCTATATGTAATTAGCGATGAATCAACGACGAAATATATTTCGTCATTTATATTTTCATCGCTGATATTTTTTAGTGACGGAATATATAATGTCATCGTTGATTAGCGACGGATTTATATATTTCTTTGCTAAATTTTGTAAGCTAATTAATGACATATTTTTATAATTTCATCGCTAATTAGCGACGAAAGGTTAATATCCATTGCTAAATCCTAAATGGAATCTAAATCAAATTAGCGACGGTAAGTTAATATCCATCGCTAATAACCTAAACGTAATCTAAATTCTGTAAGCTAATTAGTGACGGTTTTATATAATTTTGTCGCTAATTAACGACAGAATGTTAATATACATCGCTAATTAGCGACGGAGATGTAATCTCCATCGTTAATTCATTAAACAGAACGTTGATATATTAGCGGCGGATTAGTGACTGATATTAAAATTCATCGCCAATATTTATTAAAAAAATATTTAAAAAAATCTCCCAATTTTCGTCCATTTTCCTTATTTACATCCAAATATAATCAAATAAAATCATCACAAACGATGATTTTCACAACAAACTCACAATACAATCAATATCAACAAGCTCACAACACAAATTGAGCTTTAACAAACATTCATGCAAAAACATCCATACAAAAACATCAACAAAAAAATTTATACAAAACATCTCTAAACATCTATACAAAAAAGATAACATTCATACAAGACATCTTGATGAAAATATAATACAAAATAAACTTTAATCTTGCAAAAAATAAGATATAATTAGTTGTGAATACAACAATAGATATTGAGGTTAAAATACAAAAAAATAACTACTTATAATAAACTACCCACCCGCCTTTTGACATTATTTAAAAAAACATACCTTGTTGGTGCAATTGACCTCTAGGGTTTTGATATTTGTTTGACTATATGTTTAATGGAGTCTGGTCAAGGTTGACCTAGTCATGTGAGAAGTCTAGTCAGGTCAAGATTGACTGGATGACTAACAAAAAGAAAGTCCTAACTGGAGGTTAGGCAAGAGAAAGTCATAACTGCGATTAGGCAAAGGAAAGTCCTAACTATGATTAGGCAAGAGAAAGTCTTAATTGAAGGTTATGAAAGGGTGAGTAATCTACCTAGTAACTAGCAAGTCCAAGCGAGTTTGGAGGACTTAAGACTTGGTAAAAGGAAAACCCTAGGGTAGGTAACCCTAGGTAATGAGAAATCTTAGAGGAATGAACTCTAAGCAAAAGGAAAATCCTAGGGGGAGGTAACCTTAGGTAATGAGAAGTCTTAGAGGAGTGAACTCTAAGTAAAGGGAACCCTAGGGGGAGGTAACCCTAGGTAAAGAAAAGTCTTGGAGGAGTGAACTCCAAGTATGTGTGACCGAAACTAGCAAATTTCGGTCAACTTAGGTATAATGTTGCTAATACTATTTGCATTACTATTATTGTTATTGTGCTAATTTAGTTTTGCAGAAAAGTCTTAGTGGATCATGTCGATCAGACACTGAGCAAAAAAAGTCCAAACAAATTTGGAGGACCAAAATGTTTGGCAGATGAGTTGAAGTAAGCCCTTGGAGGGAGTGTAGTGAGGTCATATCCCAAACGAGACAAACCTTAGGCATTGATCCAACTGAAGAAACCAACGGTGATTTATAAGTTGAGATCAAGACAGTCTTAACTGTCATACTCATGCATATTCATATCTATCTAACTTTATTTTGTAGGACTTTTATTATTATATATTGCTTGTGTTAACTTTGTTTTGCATATAAACAAACAATCTGGGTTGATTGAGGCTTTGGTCGACCGAATGTGTGGTTCAGTAGACTGATTCAGCCAGCGTGGCACAAATCAAATCGAAGTCTAGCAAGTATGGTATACAGTGTTTTCAGTCGACTGATAAGTTGGATCAGTCCACTGATCCATCAAAGGAAATGATAGACGATCATACCAGATCTTGTAGGAAAGGAAATCCAGAGGTTCAGTCGACGGATAAGTTTGATCAATCGATCGAATAATGTAATTTATGAGATCATACGGATTGAATCAGAGCAAAGAAGGAAAGACGCAAGGTTCAGTCAACGGATAGTTGGATCAGTCGATGGATAGTTGGATTAGTCGACCGAAAGGTTCAGTTGACTGAACGAGTTTTCAGTCAATCGAACGGTGCCTATAAAATAAGGCCTCGGGATTCAAGCCAATTATCAATTTTGAATTCACTACTTCATCACGCTATAGCTGTTGTTCGTGCAAGTTCTGCTCCTACGACGCTAGAAGACTCACCAATAATCAAGCTTCATCTCTACTCCTACTTGTCAGTATATTTTATTATAGTACTTGCATTACTCTTAAATGAGATAGTAGGATTGTTACTATCCTCCTCATTTTTTGTACGGGTTTACTTTTCTATAAAAGAGTTCGGAGAAAATAGCTATAGTAATTGTCCATCGGAAGCGGTCAAGGATCGCGAGGCCTTGGAGTGGTAGTCGCTGGACTATGAACCAAGTAAAAAAATGACTTGTGTTTTTGTGTTTATCTTTTCATTATTCCGCTGCAGCTTGACTTGATTTATGAGAAAAAGAAAATATTTTAAACGATTGAGATTCACCCCCCTCTGGACTTCTTCGATTCTACATACCTCACTTTAGATTTTTGGATATCTGCATATGGTGATAGAAAATGCTACATTTGAAAATGATCATGAAAAATTATAATACAATTAGAGATGTATATTTTTGACTGAAACATAGAAAAAAAATTAAAAGCTAAGATAAATGATAACATACCTCAAAATGATCTACTCAACAGGGGAATTGTCAGGAACCTCGGTCTCCTGGGACTCCAAACGATGCAAGCATGACATCTGTGAATTGGGAGTGAACGTTGCTGCAAAAGCTTGCATATGGAAAACTATCTCCTCAGTTTGAGCCTATCGCTCATGCATCTCCTGTGCCTCTGCCTCCCTCTCAACCATTGTCTGCTCCAATGATGAGAGTCGAGTCAACAAATCCTGATTTTTCATCCGCAATGCTTGTACCTCGGTAGATGAGGAGGAACTAGGATGCCTCCTGATCCCTGGAGCCCTCATCTAGTCAAAGATAAGAGGACTTTGGCCTAAGAGCCAAAGCCGTAGAGGGAGATCTTCTTCCTTCCACTGACAACATCATAATAAATCTCATTAACCTGATTGGTGGAAAGAGGTTGTGACCCCTCTCCCTCTGCACTAGGCTGAGATGTCTGTGCAATTCTAGTGGACATTGCTTCTTGTGTCAAAATAATTATTTTATTAGCCTCCACATGAAGTCTACAAATATATTCACGAATGTTAATATTCTTATGTTAATTGCTAAGGAACGTCGATCAACAAATGACCCATCCTTCTTCATATGTGTCTTGTTAAATACCTCTTAACTAGTGGCAGGTCTCTGTAATTCAACAGCCTACGTACAAAGAATGCAAGTACATTAAAACTAATAAAAAAACATGATTGACCAAGTGAGTCACGAGAAATTTGACCAGACACTTGGTGATTAGAAGTCCAACGGAAAGTCCAAGTGAGTCACGATTGACCAGACACTTGGTGATTAGAAGTCCAACGGAAAGTTGGCAAGGGAAAGTCCAAGTGGGTCAAGAAGGACCACACACTTGGCATGAGTGAGGAAGTCATGACAGGTCAAGGTTGACCAGATGCTAGGCAATGAGGATGTCCCAATAGGTCAAGGTTGACTAGATATTGAGCAATGAGAAATCCTAACAGGTCACGAACGACTAGATGTTGGGCAATGGAATCTTGGTAGGTTGAGGTCAATCGAATACTAGGCAAGATGTGATTTCAGCCTTGGAAAGACTGAAATTAGAGTTAGTAATTGATTGCCAGGAAGTGGAATCGATTGGCAAACCATAAACCCTAACTTTCAGGTTTTGTTGCTCGGATCTGCTCGGATCGATTGTCTTAATCGATTGAGTAGCACCAATCGATTAATAGTTATTACTAATCAATTGGGAGGCTGGTTTTTCATAAAGCATAGTAGGTTGTTGAATCGATTGACTTAATCGATTCAGCGTTGCCAATAGATTAGGATAATCGATTGGGAGCCTTTTCGCAAGAGCACAGAAGGTGTTGTAATCGATTGGGGCAATCAATTGAGACTAAACCAATGAATCAAGATAATCGATTGGAGGTATTTTCACAAGAGAATAGAAAGCCTCGGAATCAATTGGTGGCAATTGATTAGAGGCTAACCAATCGATTGATACCAATCGATTGGCCAGGCGAAAAAGAGTCATTCTGCAGGTTTGAACGGTCTGATCCTTCATGACAATCGATTGGGGGTAAGGCTAATCGATTATGAGGCATTTTCCAACCCGAAAGGAACCCTAGAAAAAGGGTTCTCGTGAAGATTTGAGATAGTCAGTTCTTGAGGATTTGGGAGACAGGTGCTGCTATATTTCCTACCACCAAGAGATAATCCAAAGCAAGAAAAGAGCAAGCAAAACAAAGTTCATTGTGGCAAAATCGTTTTCAATTTTGTAATTTTGTTTGCATTTTCTTATTGTGTTCTTGTAAGAACAGCTTGTACGAGGCTTCTCCACTTCCAGAAAGTTTCCAAGAAGGAGTCAGTCATAGTGGAGCTATGAGTGAGGAGTGAACCCTTGGATTAGTCACCTCAAGGAGGTGGATACCAAGTAAAATCGAAGGTGTTAGATTGTGGAGTCTTCGCTTTGAGTTTTCTACTATCATTCAAGTTCAAAGAAGCAAAGCGAGTATTCACCCCTCCTCCTCTAGCTCATACCGGTCCTAACACAACATGATCAAGAGGCTAAACAAGACACATGGTTTTGAATGAGATTGTGGCTTTAAGTGGTTCTAAATGTTACAACCTTTTGTCTTTTCTCTCAAAGGACACCCCTTCATCGGTTATTGAAGGCGTTATGGAGACTTGCTTTTATGCAAGATTGAGGCCCTTGAAGTGTTTTAAAAAAAATACTAGAAATGTAGTTGGACAAATCAACTAAGCAAGATCATCTATGATGATCGAGGGAGAGAATGAAGATATTGCTCAAGGAATGTTTCTCGAGGATCAGCAACATTCATTAATCAACTATATCTCACTCATCTCAATCGAATGATGTTGTGGAACATGAGAACTAAAAGGAGATGATAAATGCTATGTTGATAAATTTTGGGTTTATCCTAAAAATTATGGGGCGAACAAATCACAAGACCCAATGAGATAGACATGAAAATTCTTTATAAGTCATTGAAAGGTCACAAAGCTTTCGATGGGGCCAATAAATACGTGGTTGAACCAATAAATGTGTGTGTGTGTGTGTTGGGGAAAGGGGGGGGGGGATATTTGGGTAAGGTATAAATACCCAAATTAGGAGCACAAAGAATTAATTGCATAAAATGCATCCATATGCGCCAATATATATGATATATTATGGTATCTAAGAAGTTATGAGAAGGGCACTAGTGTAAAATGGTAAGTCTTGAAAAGAATAGAAGTGGTAACCCAATCAACTGTGCCAATATATCCATTAAAGAAATAGATCTCTAGTGGTGGAATTTTCATTGAATATGAAGAATTGTGTGAATCCGCTAATAAAAAAAGACATACCGAGAGATCAACTATACTGTATATCTAGGGGAATGAGTCTAAAAGTTAGCATTTGAATTAAGTAGTGGTAACCCAATCACACTGACTAGAGATCCTAAGATCCTAGTTCAAAAGGGACAACTAAGCTACAAGATTTGAGACACCTATGATTAATTACTCCAACTCATTTTTGGAGATAAAAAGGTGTGACTTGTAAAATATGTAAAGAATGAGCAAACACTCTTAATGATTCCTATATTATATTGCAAAGGGTATAATGGGGTATTATAGGATACTCTTAATAAGAGATCAGCTATATAAGTATGAAGACAGACTGCTTCCATGAAATATTTATGAATTCTAAGCATTGTCCATGGCCAAAACACACATGATAGAGAACCGATAGAAGCCTAGGGGGCCTAATGTGTGTGTATGATTGTCTTGATTTACACCAATGACTGAACAATTCAAGACATAGTTCATTTGGTAGCCAAGTAAATCCGATTATATACGAAAGGTTCAAAGTCATAAGCTACCTCTCTCGATGTGATAGTCTTCCAATGAAAATCTTATTTGAGACTTGAAACTTATTCATAATTTTCATTTATGTGGGAGATTGTTGGAAAATTGGTTTTCGTAACCCATAAATTTTATAGGGATAAGATGACGATTTTGCAAGTAGACAGTTGTGAACCAATTTCTCGAGTAAATGAGAACTTAATGTCGAAGATCATTTGAATAATAAAGGATTGGACAGAAAGTTTTGGCTCGCACACGAGCTGACAGACGTGAATACATGAATGCTAACTTGAGTATGTGTAAATGTTATTTCACATAGAACCATTTAGGTGTGTGAAATCAGGATTAATTCTGAAATTTGATTGCAAAAGAAATTACTCAATGAATCAAAATAGTTAATAGATATATTAATTAATTGAGAAGATTAATTGATTAATAAAAAAAATCAATCAATTCATGTATGATTGCAATATTAATTAATCAAATGATAATATTTTCGGCAATAATTTGATTAGTTGAATAATTAATTATTTTATTTTATTTTTTTAGCAACAAAGTAGATTAATTCAATTAATTGAATAATTAATTGGTTCATGGATATATGAGTTGTATTGATTAAAAGACACACCCATAAGTTTTTACCTCTTGGAAGAAACCCTTTTGTAGGATCAGAAAACAGCGCTAGAGGGGAGGGGGGGGGTGAATAGCGCTTTTGGTTTTTTCACGTTTTCATAAATTTGAGAGTTAATGTAGCGGAATAAGAAAAACAGAACAAGAAAAAACAAATCTGACACGTTTGTTTTTACTTGGTTCACCGCCCGGCGATGGCTAGTCCAAGGGTCGTACCCGTATGAGTGCTTTCATTGGGTAATTCACTATCAGCATGATAATTACAAAAGATGTGGAACTTGAAATGCAATAAATAATAACAAAGACAATACCGACAATTAAGAGTAGTAGCTTGAGCTTTGGTTGTCAAGGCAGCGTTACGACGTCGTAGAGTAGTTTTCGGAGCAACACTTGAGTACGAAAGTTGTAGAGAATTAGTGTCTTGAGTTGCTGGTCGAATTCTCTTTTATTGACTAATCTAGGCACCTCTATTCCTATTGATGTGCCTCTATTCGGAGTTGATCTAATCAGATCCGAGTTAGCCACATCTTATCCTGTTCCAAGTGCCTCGGTTACTGACGTGGCTAAATCTGATCGTAGCATGACTCAGCCTGAGTCCATCCCAACCCAGGCACCTCAATCCCTTTGAGGCACCTAAATCGGCTTAGGGTGCATGGATCCCTTCCAAACGCTTGGTTCAACTTTTCTAAACTTATCTTTCTTGCATCACAGTGTTAGCACAAAAATCATAGTATGAATAAATTAACAATGACAGTCTTGGGATTGTCCAATCTTGACTTTTGGATTTTCAGTGAAATCCTAGGTCGAACCAACACTTACTGTTCCCTCAATGGGGAACGCGTCCTCACTTAATCCTCTCAAGAGAATGTATATGTTGCCAAACATCTGGACCTCCAGATATGTTTGGACTTTTGCTCAGTATCCAATCTTGACCTCTAGGACTTTTTGCTAAATGTCTAGTCCTCGATCTATCTAGACTCTTGTATGGTGTCCTTAACCCCCAGGGCTTTCTACCTAGTATCCTCGACCCCTTGGACTTCTGCCCGGTGTCCTCGATTTGCCAAGTCTTCTGCCAGGTCGCCTTGACCAGGACTTCATTGTCCAATCTCCCTAATCAAGACTTCTTGCCCAGTCCAACTCACCAAGTCTTCTTTGCCTACCTAATGTGCATAGGCTATATATGTTTTTAGACACTTTTTATTGCACATCTACTTACATTTCATTGACATGATCCACATTATTGCACCCCATTTTATTATGTTATCAAGTTTTTTACTCCACATTGTTCGAAGATCTGCTTTTTCTTTATTTTTATTGACAAAATGCATTTTTGAGCAAAAATGGAGCTTAAAGTAAAAGCAGAGCTAAAAGTAGAGTAGGAAGCAACCAGCCAAGGCCAAGCACTGGCCGTGCCTCCCAGGTACGACTGTGCCTCAATCTAAGCAGAGCGAGAGCACAGGTCGTGCCTCAGCCCAAGAAGAGCTAGAGCATTAGCCATACCTTAGCCTCAGCAGGAACTAAGGCCCCGAGCATGCCTCCCAAGCACGGTTGTGTGAAAATCCTAGGAAGACCTAGACACGGGCCGTGCCGAAAAAGCATGACCGTGTCTAGCCTGTCGTACTTCCTCAACATCTGGTCGTGCCTCTAGATCAGCCTTCCTCAACACTTGATCATGCCTCCAAGGCACGATCGTGCCTCCAGATCAGCCTGTCTCAACACCAAGCCGTGCCTCCAAGGAACGATCATGCGCCAAAAAAGCAGGGGTCATGCCCCCAGCCTATAAAAGTTAATTTTTCCTCTTTCACAAGGGGGGTGGTGTTCTTCCCTTCTAGGGAGAACACAAGATCCAATCATCACTTCATTTCAGAGATCTCATCAACAATCCGAGGCGATTTACTCCATTCCATCCATCATCCGATCAAGGAGAGCACTTTCAAAGACGAAGGTGACATCCGACTAAACATTTCTTCTCTCTTCTCTCTAGACTAGGGATTGAATATTTCATTTATCGTCTTCATGCTTTCTCTCCTTGTTCATGGAGTAGATCCTTCACAGTTTAGGGTTAGGGAGTAACTATGATGTGATTGATGATGTATGAACTATAGATATGCCAATTTCCTATTTCTATGAGATGTTTACCTCTTATGTTATAGGTGTTATGTCTTGTACATGTTTGACAAAATGTGTATGTGAGTAATACATATAGAATTAGGGGATTTGCTTCTATGTTAAGGTTGCTACTAAACTAGATAATCGGGAGATCCTTAGTGACAAAGGATTCTCATTCAACCGAACTATTATGTCCTTAGTGACAAAGGACATCAACACTTACCCACTTTCTAGAGTTACAAGACCTTGACATAAGAACTAACCCTAGCTACATAGGAGTAAGTATGGAGAATAAGGAGATAAATATGTTATAGGGACATTATCTAGCATCATTATTGAAACCGAAAACCTAGAATTACTTCTTAAACCAACCTTCACAACTCTCTTCTCTCTCTTCTTGGACCTTGATCTCCCATACACACACTCTCTCTCTCACTTATGTTTACAAGCCTTCACACAACTCGATTAGTCTAGCTACTTACTTCACAAACTCACTAGTATATTAATCCATAATCTCTGTGGGATCGATATCTTTTGTATTACTAACGACGTAACCTTGCACTTGCAGTGACATACCAAGTTTTTGACGCCATTGCCGAGGACTGTTGAGATTAACATTAGTGATTAGTGATTTAGTTAGCCTAGACTATTTTTCTTTTTGTTAATAAAATTTATATTTTATTTACTTGTGAATAATTTTTGCTTACACTATACATAATCCAAAAATATTATAATTTATTTTACACACATACACAATCCAAAAATATTTTATTTTTTGTTTCTTGCTTTTATACTCTATATTCTTTTTTTCTCTTCACATGAAAACTTGATTTGGAGTTTGCTCTTATATGCATAGAGCTGCAGATAATCTATTGTCATTTGATCTAGAGATAGATAGAACTTTCAGAAGAAGAAATTTGTAGAATAATCCAGAAGAAGAGCAAGTACAAATAGAAATGGTAACAAAACCACTCAAAGACTAAACTGCACCTTATTCAAGGGGCCTCAAGTCTAGCATCACCAGACCTACTATTAAGGCAAATAATTTTGAAATTAAGCCTGCGGTGATATCTATGGTGTAGCAAAATCAGTATGGAGGTGGACCCAATGAAGACCCTAATCAATATTTAGAGACATTCTATGAAATTTGTGGCACCATGAAAATGAATGGAGTGGCAGCAAAGGCAATCAGACTATTATTGTTTGGATTCTCACTAAGAGATAGAGCAAAGACATGGTTAAATTCCTTACCTCCCAATAGTATTACATCTTGGGAACATTGTGAACAAGTATTCTTGGAGAAGTTTTTTCCTCCAAGCAAGATGACACATATGAGGAACTTAATAGCTAGTTTCAGATAGAATGATGAGAAATTCCTCTATGAAGCATGAGACATGTTCAAAGGACTTCTTAGACAATGCCCACATCACGAATTAGAAAAGTGGCTAGTTATTCACACTTTCTATAATGGAATTAGCTATCAAATTAAGGTCTCTTTAGATTCCGCAGCAAGCGGAGCTTTAATGAACAAGAGCCTAGATGAAGCTGAGAAAATAATAGAGAGTGTAGCTATGAATCACCACCAGTGGGTGTCAGAAGGAAGTAACCCAATCAAAATTCCTAGAATACATAAGGTTAACACTTTGGATTTAATCTCTGCTAAGATGAATGCTCTTAAAGAAATTTGAAGCTATTAATACCAATCAGGCTAATGTAATCAGTGCGAGTTGTGAAATATGTGATGAAATGGAGCATGCAAAGGAAACTTATCCACTCGGAGTCATAACTGCACAATTAGCTCAGATTGAACAAGTAGATGCAATAGGAAATTTCAACTCTAGACCTAACAACCCATATTCTAATACATACAATCCCGGATGGAGAAATCACTTAAATTTCTTTTATCGTAACAACAATCAAGAGCAAATGGGGCAAACATCAAATTTTCAACAGACTTCACAACCCTCACGCCTAGATAAATTACTTGAGGAAATGCAAGCCACCTAGTTGAAAATGAAGAATGATATCAAGAAGCTTTGTGAAAGAATGTATAATGTTGAGAACCACTTAAAGATTCTTGACAATCAAATGACACAAGTAGCTAGCACTTCTTCAAGACAACAAGGGTCATTCCCAAGGAAACTAGAAAATAATCCAGTTAAGCATTATAATATCATCGAGCTAAGAAGCGGACAGACCTTAAGACAATCCCAAGTGACTGCTACATCTGAAGGGATAGAGCGTACGCCGATCGGAGAGTCAGCTCCTTCTTCTACACATAATAAGCACATCCAAGAAGAAGTTGAGAACGACAAACTGATTGAGGCTAGCCCATAAGGTAGAATCGTACCACCGATACCCTTCCCTCAACGGATTTCAAATTCAAAAAAGAATGAGGAGTTTAACAAATTTTTGAAGAAGATCAAGGAATTATGCGTCGAGATCCCACTCATGGACGCTCTGCAAAAAATGTCCAAGTTTGCCAAGTTCATGAAGATTATCCTTTCAACAAGACACAAGAAAGATGATGGCGAAATGGTAGCCCTAACCATGGAGTGTAACACTTTAATATCAAACTATATGTCTTCAAAGTTGAAGGATCCCGGAAGCTTTTCTATTCCCTTCACCATCGGGACTATTACTATTCAGAAAACTTTTTATAATTTGTGGGCTAGTGTTAGCCTCATGCCTCTTTCGTTTTGTAATAATTTAGGATTAAAAAACTTGAAACTCACTACTATGACACTGCAACTGGCATATCACTCCCATAGATACCCACTAGGTATTCTAGAGGATGTGTCAGTTAAGGTAGGGAATTTCTTGGTCCCTACCGACTTTGTAGTCCTAGAGATCAACGAGGATTCTAAAATCCTAATCATCCTAAGAATATCATTCTTGGCCACTGCTGGAGCTATGTTTGATGTGAAAGATCACAAACTCACATTGGTAGTGGGAGAGGACATAGTTTGTTTTGATTTATCTAACTCCTCTTTTACTCTACTTGTATCTGATGAATACAATAAATACGATAAACTTAAACAAGTAGAGTCCAAGAAGAAATCTCTGAAGAAGATGGAGAAGCCACCAGAGGAATCACATTTTTATGGC
>JBBUKS010000044.1:3194088-3205608 GCA_038050645.1 Hedychium gardnerianum
TTAATCATCTTTAATGGGTTGGATTTTAGCATATTGGATTAACCATTAACCCAATAAGCCTAATCATCTCATAATTGGCTCTTAGGGCTAATACTAACACCTCCCAGCTCGAGTAAATTCCCATCTGGAAAAACACCCGCTCGAGTACCTTCTCGGGAAGGCCGACTGAATCTATTACTGTACCTTTTCATGACTAGCTAATCATGTAGGAGCATCCCCACCTGGGACGTCCTCAGCACACCAGTTTGGCACACGAGAACATCCCTACTCGAGAATATCTCTTCCAAACTCAACCCCTCCACATATTAAATCTAATCATTCTCTTTAATGATTATTTAACCATGAGTCTGACACAAGTGGTGTTGTCTTAAGCATGGGCGCAACAGAAGTTGTTCAAAGGAAAGTTGATGTCAGCCAACTGGACGTACAGGGCCCATGCGCAAGGAGAAGAGAGTTGATGTCAGTTGACTGAGCACGCAGAGCATCATGTAGGGTGAGATGTCAACCCTACCTGGACATGTCCTATGAGTCAACCTAGTATCTGACTAAAGGTAGTGGCATCCCCACCTCTGCCCACGCCTGCCACTATCTGCTAGCGCGCTTGTCTCACTAGTATATAAAGGGTAGCTTGTGCACTAGGAGAAGGTAATTGCAATCCACTATAATTGATTATAAGAGAGTTGACTTGGTCAACTACTGTTCTTCTTCTTCCTCTTGCTAAAGCCCTTCTCCCAAAGAAGGCACTAAGTTTCTTGAAGTGTTTCTCATTTTTCTTAAGTTGATCTGCTCAACTTCTTCTCTTAAGCCCTCTTCTCTTAAGTAAGCAACATTTTCTCTTTCAACTCCGTGAGGACTCTTTCTTTTAGCTTCGTGTTGACTTAACCGTCAAAGAAGTCACGCTGGCTACACCGGCCCACGCTGACCAGTGTAGACTTGCAGGTAGGAGACCCATCCGGGTGCGTGGGATCAAACATTCTACTGGATTTGGAGCGAAAGGGAGAATTGTGATCGTGCAACCAGGGAGAGTGGTGGCTACCCGCATCACTTGTTCGACCCGCTCGGGTGAAGGATCCACTTGGATATAGGAGCACGGGAACTGTTGGCTTGCACGTTTCAGAGCAAATCATGTATTCCTCAATATTTTAAGAGATGGTGACCGAATAAATTTATCACCTTAAAGCAATTTTCCTTAAGTGAATTGAAATTCAAAAATAGTATCTAAAGCCTATAATTCGCTCATAATCAAAGAAATTTTAATTGAAATAAAGAAATTAAACTTTAAGAAATATTTTAGAAAAAATCCTTTAATAACATCTCTTAATAACATAATTTTAAAGGACCCTCGACTTGCCCCCCTTAGAGAGCCATTAACATCACCTAGCTTATAAATTATAACTTGTTTATCTTACCCATCAAAAGAGAGAATTGAAAAAATAAACATGTAAACTAATGCAAAACATCAATTAAAAAATAGCTAAATCAAGTAACATTCTTATTAGTATATCTTTATAGCTATTAATGACTTAAAAGGTCATCAACCTAACGAGTTAATGAGTTTGTTTCCTTATCTATCACTTACCATCAAATTTCTTTTAATCTGATACAAAAGTGACACGTCAACATTAGGAGAGAAATTATACTGTCGATTATTATAAAGTACCTAGTGATGCGCTCAAATGTTATTTGCATTTATGAATTCTAATTATCTCATATCTAAATGTCATTATTTATTTATGAATTCTAATTGTCTCATATTATTTAGTTTAGAAGTGTCAATAATCAATCTATTCAATTGCATTGTAAGAGAAATTAATTTTATTGCTTGTTTATTTCATTTTCCAATTGTTTTAAATAGTGACTCAATTTTTAAATCGAAGGATATGCTAATCCGCTACGAAAAATTTGTGCCTCCATCAATTTTGTTAAAGGTTGAGCTTCTACGGATTTCTTCTCACCATTGTTACTTTTCACCCCATGATTGTTGTAAAGACGTGGAACAATATACTTTTTTGTAACAAAAGGTGATTACGCTCACCCAGGCACCCCTCGCAGCCCATCCCCAAGTTATGTGAAGGGAGATAAATCACGGGGTCGGCTTATAGCCGACCGGGGATGGAAGAAGTTTTTTTTTCCCGAGGGCATGCGCCCGCTGGGAATTGACCCCTGCCCCATTATAGCAAATTTGTCACCCACTAACCAACTGAGCGCCCCCATGGGACACGTGGTACAATATACTCACTATATGATAAGGAGGTTCTAATTCATTAGCAGGTGTAACTAAAAGGAAAGATAAGGCTCAAAAAGTAAAATAAAGTGTATCAATTTGTCTTTCATTGGAATGGGCATCTAAGGAGATGAAAGAAAACGAAGAAACATTACTGCATAAAATTGGTAAAGTAATTGTTCCTAAAAAGATGGTTACAAGTCAACGAATTGAGTTTTTTTAGTGCGGGAAAATAATATAAACAAGGAAAACAAATCAATTTGAATTTCAAATTAGTTGATAATTGTTTTATTTTAGGTACCATATAATTTAGTATGTTTAAATTTAGTTAGAATATCTTTTTAATTTTGTAGTAGTTTAAAGAGTAGTTGTTAATTAATAAGAGTTTATTAGGATTATTATGCATCCCACTAAGTGGAATTGTCATTTAGTTGGTATTGAGTATATAAAAGTACCATATTTGTATGTATTTTCTAGCTTTAGCTTTTGATTACTAAGATTCTCTTTTTTGTCTTTGTAACATACCTTCTTTGTGTGAGATAATTATTTTGATTTTTTTTATTTGAGGGTTAAATTTCAGTATGGTATCAAAGCTTTCTTGTGCTACATGAAGGAAAAGTTATATAGATCTCAATTCAAAAGCAGTGACATAGAAAACTCATAATAGTAGTTGGGTTCATAAAGTTTACTAAAATGGCGACAATATGTTTTCGACAAACAACTTGAGCTGACATCAGGAGATGAAATTACTTATGCATAGAAGAAGGTTCTAAAAATCTAGCACAATGATAATTGAAAATATAACCTGATCGAGATGAGCAGCTTCTCCCTGATTATTGTTTATGGTCTGCATATTATTGTGGGAGTTGGTTGAATTTTGTTCATTATGACTGGCTTGATAATGTTTCTCACAGAAATTCATTGAATCAAAATCATCTATTCCTGATCCATCAATGATCATTTTAGAGGCATCCAAGCCAGTTGTTACAGTATCTGATACAGTTCGCAAGCTTCCACAGAGTCTTTGCAATGTAATTGAAAGATTATTTAACAAACGTTGTTGTTCATCACTTCCTCTGCAATTGACTGGAAGAAAAAATTCTAATACATAATCATCATTTGCAGTGTAAGTACTCCACAGCCTGATTGCAACAGCTGCATGCAATCCAAACTTGCGTGCATGATGTGCAAGTGGATACTGGTGCACATCAAATGTTTTTATGTCAGATGAGAAAATTGGACGGTGAGATTGAATTACTCTTCCTACAATGCCCTGCCCCTCTTGCAGGTAGTTCTCTGAACATGCATGTAGAAAGCCAAGAGTTTTTTGGTCATTGACATAGCAGGCTGACTCCCGGATGCAAAGCATGTTTTCCTTCTTTAGCATGGAAGAAACCTCTTCATCAACATTTATAGTCATTTTGTCCATATCCCGATTAAAATAGCTAAATGGTATCCAAGTAAGTGCCAAAGGCAACAAGTGTGCATGACAAATAGCTCTCAACACATTGTGTATCTCTGTGAAGACAGACCTCTGACTAATTTGAAGACTCTGTACAGTCAAGTTATCAAAAAAGAAATGAAACAATATTTAGATTATAATTAGTTCGATGGAAGTGAACATAAATTTGACCAAATCAAATTATTAAAAAGATGAGAAAATTATTACCAAGAACTGTCGCATAGCATGTGCTTTAATGCTCTTCAAATTTACAGCCTGCAAAGTAATAGTATTTGAACATTAAACGTGACCATCATTCAATCATAACTACAATATTGATTTCAAGATATTTTCCTATAAACATATAAAAAAAAGTATTTTTCATCGGGCAATAAGCCCCAATCATCGAAACAACTGTTTTGAGAATTGAAATGTTGATCAACATTTTCATCCACTGATGATGCCACACCAAGAAAATCAAAGCATAGAAGAAGCAATTCTTTAGAGATTTTTCAATAGGATAAAAAAAATGGTCTATTAAGGTCATCCCAAATTGTAATTTATGTTGGAAAAATGATAATGCCAATTGCAATCATGTGTAATGTAGACTTGAAGAAAGTATCAAAGCAATTATTTTAAATTCTAACCTGTAAAGCATTGCGAAAATGATCAAATTCAGAATTAAAATCAGGTTTCTCTTTGTTTGTAACGAGCTCAAGAACTGCACAACATGAATGCTCATTATCATGAAAAATAGGCAATGCAAGTGTCCCTTGAACTTCATACTTCAGCGCATGATCCACTCTCAAGAATTCTAGATGACTATAGTATTTGATGTTTGAGGTCCACTCTGGCATTCGAGAGAGATATACACGACCAGGAAGGCCAAGGAGAGACCCAGGTGCTTCTCTGCAAGAGAAAGTGAAAGATTTTGATATTTCTCGATACTCTACAAAAGCTGGATCAAGTAGATAGGGCTGCTCGGAGGTGCTTAATATATATTCATCACCTCGCTTGAAAGGCATCCAAACTTGGGCGAGTATCTCTCCTCCAATAAATTGACAAAATTCCTTAAACAAAAATAATGCTGTGAGTAACTTTTCACCTAAAGAAACATCTATAGTTGGTCTAGGAATTGCTTTGCTACTGTCATCACCATTAGAGACATCACATGGTGGAAACGAGCTACTGGATTCTGTTTCCCCTACCATATTTATAGGGAGAGTATCAAGGGTCACCTGGGATTGTAAAGTAGTCTTTTGAACTGGTGAATTATCTCCAACACTTGAATGAACATCTTTATTATTCATATTACCTCTCATTCTAACCACAACATCTGTGGTTTGCACTTGTGAATTATCTCCAACACTTGGATGAACACCATCTTTATTACTCATATTACCTCTCATTCTAACCACAACATCTGTGGTTTGCACTTGGAAATCTGGCTGAGTGGAGCAACTGAATTGTGCAAAAGACTGATCAATGATTGAAGGATTGAACAGATCAGTAAAAGTTCCAATATTCATCAAACTTAAGTGACTACTAAGGTCATTTGGCTCTGGGCTTTTGTCTCTAGTATGGAATGCTTTAAATGAATCCATGTTCAGAAGAAACCTTTCTTACTTCCACTATAAATTCCCCTCTACAATCTAATAGTAGTTCTTAACATTGGATCTGGAACCCAACAGCCGAATCCCTGCAACCAAATATATATAGAAATGATAAATGGTATACAGATTATCTGCTTGAAGCGAAAAGCAGAACTTTGACTGCTGCTTACAATTTGCCCTACAAACCAGAATACACCCTAGAACATCATAATACCTTACTGAGCAACTGACTCAGTAGGTTTCCCCTTGAGCATATAGAAAATTCACACTCTTACGCACAATTCCATGCTTCAATAAATGATAGTTTAAGCCTCCTCTTGTGAAGACGAATATTACCTGTCGCACGTTTCCAAGGCCTTCGTAAATGCCAGAGGGTGGCACTCGTCACTGAAAACAATGACTTTGACTCGGACCTTCAGAACAAGTAGAAGAAAATCTGCTGCTCCAAAAGCTCAAAAGATGAAGAACGAACCCTATCTATAGTGAGATTCCATGTCCTTCGGAAATTCATCGGATTGGCACCGAAAATATGGGAATTGACACGGAGGATTCCAAACTCGAATCCAGAGGGTTGAAGATTCGCCTCGATAAATTCTTGGCTCTCGGAGGACTCAAGGGTCGCGTTGGGCCCGTCGCGAGGAAAACCCCACAAAATAATCGCCTAACCTCAGGACAAAAAAAAAAGGTGGCTTTCATTGTAAGGCGGCAATCTGACGTTGCGTTGTGGAGCTCGCACCAAATCAAAATCAAATCTTGAGTTTGCCATTGGCCTCAACGACGACCGAAAGCCTACAGGGAGAAGTGCTTCCTCGCCGCCGCCGCCTCCATTTCGTCCTCGTCTGGCCGGCACAATATCTCACACACACACCAGTAGAATGGGCTAGCCCGGCACGGGTTGGACCGTTGTTGTCATGGACCGACCCAATATTGCCGTGTCTAAACCCAGGGACGACATAGAGCTAATTCTACACTAATTTTATATCTCAATTAAAATTTAGCAATGTATTAAATTTCAAATTAAGCGGCGGCTTAGATGTTAGACACCCTAAATCACATCGAAACGATGATAAATAATTAACCTAGGTGCCCAGCTGCTCATATAAATTTAAAGTCATAATTAAATCTTCTTTGGATTTTATTTTACCTCTTCATCTACCTCTCATCTCACCGTTGGTTTTTCGATTATCTCTTCCTTTTCAATCATTCAAGGTAATCGTTGTTAATTTCTTTTTATTAATTTTTTAGTTTCTTCTTTCGATCAATCGAGACATCGTGAGATGACGGTCGCGAGACAAGCCACCGGTAGCAATATCGAACATTTCTCATAATTTCTGATAAGTTCAACTTACATATAGCGTTTAATTAATTCAATCAATTTTTAACTTAAATATTTTTTAGTTTCTTCTTTTGATCAATCGAGACGTCGCGGGACACTTCCGGTAATCGCGAGACAGGCTGTCGGTAGCAGTACCGAGCATTTCTCATAATTTCTCATAAGTTCAACTTAAGTATATCATTTAATTAATTTAATAAACTTCCAACTTAAATAGAATAGTTTGAACAGGTTTTTAGAAAGCCTAACTAAATTATTCTAATAAAATATATTTAAAATAAAAAATCTAATAAATTTTATTAATTCATGAAAATCAAATTTAAATATATAAAAAATGTATTTAAAATTAAAAATAATAATAATTTTTATTAATTCATAAAAAATATTTAAATATATTAAAAATAAATTTAAAATAAAAAAATTCTAATAAATCTTATTAACCCATATAAATCAAATTTAAATATATAAAAAATATTTAAAATATATTTAAAATAAAAAATTTTGATAAATTTTATTAATTTATATAAATCAATTTAAATATATAAAAAATATATTTAAAATTAAAAAAATTCTAATATATTAGATTTAAATATATAAAAATATATTTAAAATAAAAAATCTAATAAATTTTATTAATTCATATAAATCAGATTTAAATATATAAAAATAGATATTTTATTTCTCAGACTTATTATATAATTATATCTAACTTATTTTATATATAATTTTTTCAGACTTGTTAATGATTTCAAAATTCCTAAATTTATTCTTAAATCACTTTTTAGGTTATTACAATGGCAAACAATTCATCTTTGACAGCATCCATCACTCAATCCAAATCCAAAATTCTTAGAAGAAAGTCAAATGACATCAAATGAGAGTTTAGAATGTTGATTGATCCTAAGAACCTCGACAAAATTAAATACAAGTTGTGTGGGAAAACGATATCAGGGGGAGTGTATAGGATCAAGGAGCACTAGGAAATATACTTAGAAATGTATCTTATTGTCAAAAAGCATCTCAAGAAGATAGAAATAAGTGCAAACAGACTATTTTAGAAGGGAGTAACAAAAAGAAGAATAAAGTTGTAGCGCAGATGTGATTATTTCTCTAGACGAAAAAGAAGATCCTGAAATTGAAGGGATAGATGGAATTAAAAAACTTCTTCCACTTGGCCAGATAGATATGCATCGGTTATTACTCCATAAAATGTAGGTTCAAGTGGGAGTAAAGTGTTTTGCCAAAAAAATATAAATGAGACTCTTTTCAAAGAGAGAACTCAATAAGTTCAACAATATGTTAGGAGATGGGTTTATGAAAATGGAATTTCATTCAATGCTATTGATAATGATAACTTCAAGCAACTAATGGAGGCAATGGGTTAATTTGGACCAGGATTCAAGCCTCTGACTCAATATCAACTTAGGGACGAAGTTGAAAGAATAAAGCAATTGCTTAAGAAATATGAAGAAGAATGGGCAAAGAATGGATGCTCGATTATGATAGATGCATGGAGTGATAGAAAAAGAAGAAGCATCTTAAATTTGTGTGTTAATTGCAAGGATGATACTACATTTTTAGAGTCTAAGGAGTCTTCAACAAGGTACATACAGTTGAACTTATTTTTGAGTATGTTGACAAGTTTGTTGAATAAGTAGTAGCTCAGAATATTGTTCAGATTGTAACAGACAACGCCACCAACAATATGGTTGTAGCTAAATTAATGAGAGAAAAATGACCTAGAATCTTTTGGAGCTCATGTACAACTCACACTGTTAATCTCATGCTTGAAAGTATTGGCAAGCTTCCATGATATAAAAAGGCTATTGAGCAAGCCAAGTCGTTTACCATTTTTATTTATGCTCACCATAAGACTTTGTCATTGATGAGAAGTTTCACGAATAAGAGAGACATAGTCCAGTCAGGAGTTACCATGTTTGTATCAAATTTCTTCACATTGCAAAGTTTGATTGAAAAAAAATCTAATTTAAGGGTCATGTTTACAAGTGATATATGGGAGAAATGTAAATGGTCAAAAATAACCAAAGGAAAATTGGCTTACTCTACTGTGATGAGCATGAGTTTTTGGAATGATATGACACTTTGTTTGAAAATATTTGCTCCTTTGGTAAGAATTCTTCAATTGGTGATGGAGATAGAAAATCATCCATGGGGTTTCTATATGGGGAGCTTCTTCAAGCTAAAGAAGATATCAAGGTGGCCCTGAACAATGTGGAATCAAATTATCAGCCTATCATAGTGATTATTGAGTCAAAAATGAAAGATAGACTTCATACGTCATTACATACCACTGCTTTTTTTGTTAAATCCCTATTTTTACTATAAAGATAGTTCTATTGCTCTTTATGAGGAGGTCACGACAGGAATTTTTGAATGCATGAAAATTTTGCATGCCGATAAGTTAGATTTACAAGCTACAATTATTAATAAGGAATTTGCAAAATATAGAGACAAGATTGGGTTATTTGGAAAAACATTGGTAGCAAAAGATGTGAAAAAAATGATGATGCATTTGATCCATGTGCATGGTGGAGTACATACGGTGCTCACACACCCAACTTACTAATAGTGGCATTGAGGATACTTTCATTAACTACAAGTTCATCTGGGTGTAAAAGAAATTGGAGTGCAATTGAAAGAGTAAGTTTTAAACTTTAAGTCTTTAATTAAAATAAAGTATTAATTTTTAAAGTTTATATTCATGTTACTGACTATAATAGTTACTTTCTCTTTTTTTTTAAGATTCATACAAAGAAAAAAATATGTTGAATGTCAACCGGTTAAACAATCTATTATTTGTCCAATTTAATGCTAGATTATTGAACAAATAAAAAAGAAAAAAAGAAAGGAATGTCGATGTCCTTCTTGCAAAAGATACTTCAAATGCATAAGGTTGGATTGTGGATGGTGGGGAAGATGATGAATTTGAACTAGGTTTCGAGCTCACTTGGCAAATGGTTGATGAAGTAAGTGGTGCAGATGAAAATCTATAATCCGAATAAGCTCTAGAGTGAGAGAACTTCACGAGGATGATTTTACATCCGAAGAAGAAGAGGAGAATCATAATGATGATATTGAGCTTGTGTCTGATGAAGAACAAGTTGTTGAAAATTATGAGAAGAAGTAGAATAAATATGTGATATTTTATTAGTTGTGTAATTTTGAACTCATTTTAAATTTAATGTTATTGTGTTGGAGTTACAGTATGCGATTTATTATATAATTTATGTTGATACCGTGGAATCCGCCTAGCGGTGCCTAGTCTTTGCCTAGGCAGCCTAGGCGCTAGGCGCTGGTCTGGCGCCCGATTAGCGCCTAGCAAATTTTAGAACCTTGAAATTTAGTAAAAATATTTAAGAAGATTTTTATTATTAACTAATATGGTAATTTCTCAAAGAACGCACTTAAGATTTAGGATTGCCAAAAAGACGCATCGAATGCCCAAAAGGCACACATTTTTTCTGTTTTATCCATCTACTAGAGTTTACTTTTTCTTCTCTTTCCTTTCTTCTTTGCATGTAATAATTTTTCTCTTTTCTTTTAAATTAAATTAAAATTTTCACTCTCATTGCATGAATGCAATAACTATGCTGGTTTTTTAAAAACTAACACTACAGTTTATTATGGTGTTGATTTTTTAAAATAATAAAGAAAGACATATTTCGATTCCAAAACACTGTAGAAATTCACAAGAGTTAAAATGAGTCCAATCGGAACTATTTAGGTAAATCAATGAGTTTTGATCGAAACTCATTAATAGATCTAGGGGATTTGGATTTATGAAAAGTTGATATGTAATGGAAGACGATAGTACATTGAAGGGATTCATGATGTTCATGCCTGGATCTGACATCCTTACGATAAAGTATGCATGTATGTCAATTGTCTTAAAGCCATAAATTTTGAAAACCTTCTGATCACTGTTGTTAATAACTTCAAATTGATATCTCTGGGTACATATAGACATCGAGGCACTTCAGAAATCTCTAACACTTAGAATGGGTCCGATCAAAGCTGTTTAGGTTCATCAATAAATTTTGATCGAAACACATTGATAGACCTTCAAAATTAGTCGATTTAAAGAATTAAATACCTGGATTAAAAAAAATACCTATCTATTAATGTTCTTTTACAAATGACATCTGTTCATTTATTCTACTCAAATTCATTATATGTACTAAAAAGTTAAGTTCCGCAAACTCTAAATTTTCAACTTGGAAGATAATTCTACTACTAAGAGGATATCTCCCCTTAAAATCGTATTCTCTTTCAAAATCATTTTTGCACCTGAATTGCACCAATAATTTATGATTTCTTACTGGAAAAATATGGTCCCAAGTGGTCCGGTGTGATCATAAATTTTGATATTTAGGTAAAAAAAATTAAGTTAGTTTGTTGTGGTGCTTGTTGTGGTGTGGACTCGTGAAGAGTTCACGAAGGGCCATGGTCATGGCAAGTGCCATGACCTGTTCATGTTTCTTGCTGGGGGTCTTCTCGTCAAAGATCAATAGGGAACACGACCGCGATAAATACCACAGGTTGGTCGTGTTCCTTGTTGGAAGTTCTAGTTGACACTCTGATCCTTTTCCAAATATGCCTCCTAGATGATCCATGACCATACCACAGGTTGGTCGTGTTCCTTGTTGGAAGTTCTGGTTGACACTCTGATCCTTTTCCAAATATGCCTCCTAGATGATCCATGGTCATGGAATGTAGCATGATTTGGTTGTGGATAATGTTGCAATGTGTATTTCTTTGACTTTTCATCTCCAAATTTGCTCCAACGCAAAAATCTTCCACTTCTTATCAATATAAAGCATAAATCGCAGTCATCCGAACTAAAATGGTGAAATAGATGCAAATGCTAGAAGTTTATGCAAAATATGCT